>JAOQGN010339766.1:0-14010 GCA_027564295.1 Himantozoum antarcticum
TCCTTTTCTATAAGCAAACTGGTCTTGGCCAATATCGGTCATTTCGCTACAAAGTCGTTTCGCTACAAATTGTTTCGCAAGTTCATCTTGCAAGCATCTTGCTCTCAAAAATTCTTACCAGATTTTTCTGGTAAGTTATGAGGAACTAGGGTTGTTTCGCCAACAAGTCTTTTCGCCAAGTCTAAGTTCGCCAACATCTTATAACGGTCAGTTCACGATTGTGTTCTGGCATCATTTTTGAGTGTATCATCCGACATATAGTATTTTTTCAGAAAAATGGGAACGCAACAACTTATAGGTGGTATTTTATACTGCCCGCCATCTGGCCCATCTTGGAAATTGAATTGAAAATTTCACTGCAAATACAACGACAGTTAATACGGGCAGAAAAATAACATCGTATACCTGTAGTATGTATATTTGAAGGACTGGAGTGAACGCAGTTTTTCCAAGTAATATAAACTCATTATTACTAAGAATTACTATCGCAAGGAAAATGCTCCCTCTTATAAGCGTCACAAGTCAAGGCAAATTATACATGTACAGTGACGCTTAAAAGTTTTGTCATCTTCGTGCCTGTAAATTGCGTGTAGTGTTAGTGTACACGAAAGGAAACTACACGCACGTATCGTGTAATACACTCAAAACTACACGAACTACACAAAGCTTTGTGGTCAAGTGCACAGAACTACACAAAACTGAATTACACAACGTTTTTTGCGTGTATTACTTGCGTGTAGTATTCGTTGAAGCATAATAAATCATTCATTTCGGCGTCGAATTTCCCAAGAATACAAATTTAAACGCGAGCGGTGGCGTGAATTCTCGCTCGTAAAAAAATTGTCAGACTACTTTCCACGCATTTTGACATTAATTAGCAAAATGGCGGTCAGAGGCATTTTGTTAGCTCTGCACTTCATCTTTTTATTGAGAAATATGGCCTCACCTTCATCGTTTGAGGATATCAAGACAGGGGATTTGAACGATTTGAATGATTTTCCAATAATGCCAATGAATCTACGAGATCAGAAGCTTAGATTTGGCCAGGAAATTATCGCTCGATCGCTTCAACGTGACACGTGGCAAGCCTTTCTCTCTCGGTCACAACGCAGGATCACTCGACGTAGTTCAAGTAAGACAATATCACTTATAAGATTTCTATTCCTAAGAACCTTGCTACTCGCTAATGATGTTGAATTAAACCCTGGACCGCCCTTTACCGAGAATGTTGATTTGGCTTCTGCCCGCGTATTTGAGTCGGCGAACTGCTCACCTATCTCACTGAAAGCCAAGGGCCTAAAGCTTGCTCACTTAAACATTAGAAGTATCCTTGGTAAGATCGATCAACTGAGACTGTATATGATAAATAAACCATTCGATATTTTATCCATATCGGAATCTTGGCTCAATACAGATATTTTGGACGGTGAAGTTGATATACCGGGGTATTCATGTGTGCGAAGAGATAGATGCTTGAGAAGAGGAGGCGGTCTTATAACATATATTAAAGAGGATTTAAACTTTAAGTGTCGGCAAGATTTAGACATTATGGACAGTGAGATTCTGTGGATAGAAATAAATCGAAACAAGTGCAAACCGCTTATAGTTGGCTGTATTTATCGACCACCGGATCAATCGGCAAATGATTTTCTTGCTGGTATGGAAGAAGCTCTATCGAAGATCGATCTTCCAAACTACGAGAAAGCCCTTCTGGGAGACTTCAACATCGACTTTGGTGACAAAACAACATCAAGAAATCACCAGTCGAAGCAAAGGTTTAAAAGATTCTTTAGTACATTTGGTTTTGACCAACTAATTCTTGAACCGACACGAATATCTAGTCACTCTCGTTCTACAATAGATCTGATTTTTGTCAACAACAAGCATAGAATTACCAACTCAGGGGTAATCCATCTGGGATTAAGCGACCATTCGCTTGTCTATTGTGTAATGAAATCTGGCATGCCTAAGTCATCGCCAAGGGTAATTGAATATAGATCATTTAAAACCTACGATAAAAAGGATTTTATAAAAGATCTTTCGGATGTGCCATGGTCTGTTATTTATGCTACCCAGGATGCGAATGATGCGGTCGATTTATGGTCGAAACTTTTTATAAACGTAGCTGACCAACACGCTCCTATAAAAACTAGACGTGTACGCGGCTTATCAGCTCCTTGGATGACTACGGAATTGTCGAAATTAATGAATGACCGTGACTATCAGCATAGGAAAGCTCGCAACACTAACTCTGAAAGCTTTTGGGTTGCTTTCCGTAAAATTAACAGGAAGGTTCATCTTTCAATTAAGAAGGCTAAATCTGATTACTATATGAAATTAATCGAAGAAAATAAAGGGAAATGCTCTAAATTATGGAATAGTATCAAAGAAGTTCTTCCTACCAAGTCAACTGATCCCATTACCTCTATACAAAATAACAATATTGTGTATACCACTCCTCAGGAAATTGTGCAAGTTCTTAATGACTTTTTTACAAACATTGGCAAACTTCTTTCACAAAAGTTTTTATCCCCTCGGTCAGATTTTGCACATCTTCCACAAGTGGAGTCTTCTTTCTGTTTTATGGAAATCTCACAAGATTTTGTGAAAAGTCAGCTTAATCAACTAAAAACGAACAAGCCATCGGGCATTGATAAAATAAATGCAAGAATGATTAAAGATGCAGCTGATACGATTACTCCATCGCTAACTTCTCTACTTAATATGTTGATTAAAGAATCAATTTTTCCATCAATTTGGAAAACCGGTAAAATAACTGCTCTTTTTAAAACTGGTGTGAAAACAGATCCTTCCAATTATAGACCCATTTCAATACTCCCCGTACTAAGTAAAATCTTCGAAAAAGCAATCCATAATCAACTGTATCAGTACCTGAATCAACATAAACTATTATCAACGGCCCAATTTGGCTTCAAGCCAAAATCATCTACATGTGTTGCTGTGAGTAGTTTCACTGATGAAGTGCTAAAAAACTTGGACAAGGGCCATCTTACTGGATTGATCTTCTTGGATCTATCGAAGGCTTTTGACTCAGTTGATCACTCAATGTTGTTAGATAAGCTATCTAGTTTGGGAGTAAGAAATTCAGAACTGGATTTGTTTAGATCATATTTAACTAATCGTCGACAATGTACTTGTTATAACAATTATCAATCCGATCTAGCCAATGTTCAGTTTGGTGTCCCTCAGGGATCAATATTGGGTCCCCTTCTGTTTTTGATTTATTTGAATGACCTCTCAAACTCAGTGGATCATGCTAACATCACCTTGTATGCTGATGACATCGCCCTCTGCTATTCAGATAAAGACACTTCAATCATACAGGATATTCTTAATAGGGATCTATCAAATATATGTAACTGGCTAGAAAGAAATCATCTGACATTAAATATGAATAAATCTAAATTCATGATGATTGGTAGTCCTCAGAAAATGAAAACTTTGCAATCAGTTACTATTTCCGTTGGAACTGAAACCTTGAATCAATCCACTTCCTTCAAATATCTTGGAGTAACAATTAACAGTCACCTTTCTTGGAACGACCATATTGATAAGATTTGTTCCAATGTTTTAAAGAAACTCAGTCTTTTTCGAAGAGTGAAAGCATACCTTCCATTGCATGCAAGGAAATTGTTTTATTTTTCCTATATATTGCCTCACTTTGACTATTGCGACATTATCTGGGGTGATAGAGGTAACATATCCCAAATGGATTCCCTCCAAGTGCTCCAAAATAGAATTGCCAAAGAATTATTGGACAGACCATACTTCTCGTCAGCTACGGATGCCCTTCAACAATTATCATGGAAACCACTCGATATCAGGAGAAAATTTCATAGATGTATTTTCATGCACAAATGTTTGAACAAGGCAATCGATTACGATTTTGATATTACTCTAAATATGAATATTCATAATTATAATACTAGAAATAAACTAGATATACGTAAACCCAAAGCAAAGCGACGCTGGGGTCATTGGACGGTAGTATCACGCGCATCGGAAGACTGGAATGAAATTGACCTGGCTATTCGCTGCACTGATGATTTTAATGTTTTTAAAAGAAAGTTGAGTAATATCATGTAAATATGTTTTAAATCTACTTATTTATTATTTGAAATCCTATATCGTAATAGACAGCTACAACTTTATAACTTGGATTTTACTATTTTATACTATTTAGCTATATTGTATTGTATTGTATTTTATTATATTGTATTTGTCCACGAGGACCCTGATGAAAAACACCTGTTGGTGATTCAGGTTTCCTAATTAAAGATCAGTTTAATAATAATAATTTAACCATTCCTGTGATTGCATGCCCATTCTCATTAAAATGACCAATTCACGACAATTTTAGCAAAAGGTCCGTGCAGGGATGTTATATACTCAATTCTTCATCCAATAATTTACAATTCCGTCGGGGTCAGGGGCAGACCGATTATTTTTCTTTTTGATGGCTTGTGTAACTCATGCAACATCGACAAATCGACAATTACATAGGTCACTATTAAAACATCTCCGCTGTCATTCCGCTTGCAAATCGTTATCACGTCTGCGACTTCCTTTATCCACGGTCGTTGCATGCATCCCTGCATGCACTTCTCATATATGCACATTTTCTTCATTTTACCACATTGTATGGTCGCCAAAAAGCTTGCCTCAGCTTGATCTAAAGTTTCAAAAGAATTCGAATGAGAATTTCCGCCATCATCTAGGTTTCACTGAATTGTCCGGATCTTTCTTTAATTCTTTATAGTTTCTCGCGTATAATATTGGTCGTTTTTATACTACAAACGAATAATAATAATTTTTTAATAAAGCCTTTATAAACTGTTTAATTCATTCTATATTTATTTATGTACTTATTTCATTTAGTTAGACTTATTAAATTGTTGAACTAGCAAAAATCTGAAGTCAAAGACGTACCAGTTTAAAGAGCAAACTGCAGCTGCAAAATTTCATTGCAATTTCAGAGTCTGAGACTGAGTATGATGACTGAGCAGTATAACTGGACCTTTATAGTGTGATTATAGGTTTCACACACACTGGATGATGGAGGGCTTAAGCTGCTCCCAAACTCCTAACGAAACGATGTTATAATTAAGTCTTGCCTTTGTTGTTTGCTTTAGGAGAAAATGATTTCCAGTGACCAGAGGTTAAAAAGGTCAACTCGTCACGACACTACTATGCAATTGGAGAGAGCATGGGATGAAAGTAAGCACAGGTATAATGTTGTTCGAGGAGTTAGTACAGTTATACATATTAGCCCGAAACCAAGACTGTTGGTTAGATCTAAATCGGAAGTACCTAAAGCTACTCCATTCGCTACTCCATTTGATGAGAAACGTACAGGTGCGTTATTTGTACAGGATATTGGAGCGGATAGGTCAATCTTATCATTGAGAAGGCAACTACCTATGGGTAGTAATGAAGAAAATTCCGAATTTATAGCTTCAAATATTTCCTTTTTAAAGGGTAATGACTTAACTGAGGCTCCGGTGGTTGTGAACTCTACTGATGTGGATTTGGTAGATAGCAAGCTGTCCACTGATGGTGTGCACAGACCCCGTCGTACCTCAATAAAGAGTAGAAATAGTATCGATAGTTCTAGCATAATTCTCACTTTGTACTCTAAACATAGACGGCGCAAACACTCCAATACTATCACCACTGCTCCCACAAGTATGAAACAAATGGATGA
Source organism: Himantozoum antarcticum (assembly GCA_027564295.1). Classification (NCBI taxonomy): domain Eukaryota; kingdom Metazoa; phylum Bryozoa; class Gymnolaemata; order Cheilostomatida; family Bugulidae; genus Himantozoum; species Himantozoum antarcticum. Next base: position 5,726 of record JAOQGN010339766.1, read on the forward strand.
TAAGTCTATATTTGATAGGCTGCAGTCCAAAAGAGACAATGCTCTTAGGCGAAGCAGGCAACAAAAGTCTTCATTCTCTGTGAAGATATTGGAGAAGCTGCCAACTACTGAAGAATCAATATTAGAACAACCCGAAGAGATAAATGAACTCGAGGAACACCAGATGCAGGGTGAAGTGCAGAGGGTACTTGAAGATCAGATACAGGGTGAGGTGCAGGAGGTATTGGAAGATCTGGAATTTGAATTATCAACAGATAATGACGACGAGATAGAATTGGATCATGCCAATGATATACCATTGGCTAGGTCAAGTTACTCTGACACAGGGGAACACGGTGACATGGACAGTGTAGCAGGACTTATTGGCAATGCTGATAATAAAGAGGTATTAAGACATATTGTTACACAACTCAAAAATTGATGAAATAACAATTTTAGGGTGACAGGGTAGCTCAGTGGCTAGATCTTTCACCCATGGCCTCAAGTTCCTGGGTTCAAATCTCAGCCGGCACACCCCTGTTGTGAAGGTGAGCTCTGCATTTCACACCCTGCTTCTGCTGCACATACAAGCTTCAATCCTGTTCGAGGCCCATTAGATAAGGAGTGTAAGCACAGCAGGAAACTAAAAACTATAAAATAATGTCTGTTTAATATTTAACTTACCGGTACTTGAAAGAGAGCTGGTATCGTGAAAGAGGGCTTCAGTATACATGTAAATAAATTACCTATAAATTATTTTAGAGCAAATATTTTGATTATAATAATTTAACTGTTTCATGTGCGGCATCTATGTCTGCTCTGTTGTCTGTTAGTTTAAATGCTCAAACAACAAGATAGGACATAAGATGAGTAGAATGCCTCAGAATTGTGCCATGGCATGTATCTCCTTTTTCATGTATATCTTCTATGATAGCTTCGTGTCAGCTTTATATTAGCTGTGCATGATTGACTCAAAATGAATGGGCTGCATATTAGAACATGAATTATGTTTTGGTAGCATAACGGTTCTCAACAATTAGCATTAGCACTATTCTCAACAACTGGTGTTATTAATTCTTTGAGCATATATATCCTCTCATATTTGTAGATAAGTGGTGATGTACAAGAGTACTTGGACTTGGTTACAGATGCAGATCTATATGCAAATTTGCTACGACAAATATTCTACTCTTTGGACTACAGTAAACCATCTGATGAAGATCACATGATCGACCAAGTTATAGAAAGCATCAATGAACAGGTGACAATACACAACTGGAGTAATAGTATTAAATTCACACTAAAGCAACTTGCTATCCTATATTGCACCAACACTCTGGACAACCACGTGTTCCCTTATTTCAGAAATTATTGGCTTATCTGATAATTATATTAATTTTATTTTCATTTTAGAAGGAGAAAGGTGACACGTATTCCGCTATCGAACAGTGTATTGAAGATTACCTGCACACGAATCGGGACAATAGTTTTCTTCAAGTTTGGAACCCTTACTTTAAGTTTGTTCTGACAGATAAGTTTCGCAAGGTATTGTAAAGGTCTGTTTGCTATCTACATTTGAAAATTATTTGTTGTAACTTAAATAACCAGCAAGTAACTTTATGAAACCAGTATTGAAAAACATGCAAAAGTTCAATTCTAATACAGTGAATGTACCTCAGCTTGAAGAGAGAATTAAGAATACATGAAGACATAAATGCTAAACTTTCATTGTAAAGCAGCTTGATGTATTATTTGACAAGAATAATACATTAAATTCACCAACAACACTGTGCAATGTCAATAGCAACTTACAATTTAGTGTTACCGGTAGTTTCTGTGCAATAGGTTACTTTATAATTATATGGTCATCTATTTTAGATATGGCTAGAGACAGCCAAGTCAAATTTTCCTGCCACCATTTTGGCTATACTAGATGGAAAGGCTGACAAGAAGAGCCTTCTGTGGGTGCATTCTAACACTTATCAGCAGGTAAAACTTCATAATGCAACCACTCGAGGTGATACAAATTATCCTCTCTGTGCTGAAGATTCGTCGGATGAGCTTACTATCAAGCCAGTGTCTAGAACTGAAGAGATCAGTCAGCCAGTTGACACTTCACCATTACCCAGACATGAATCTAAACAGATAGAGTCCCCCATCTCATCTTCATTGGAGGATGGCAAAAACAAGCAGACAAGATTTGCAAAAATCTTCAGTAAACAGTTAAATCTCAAATATTTAATTAGAAACAACAATACATTATTACAGAAGCCTGTAAAACCGGTAGCTACGAGGACCAAATTACTTAATCTGGGTAACAAGTTTGCTACAGATACCTCATCGGCTCCCATAGATGATTTGAGGCATGTAAAAGTATTATCAGATGATAAAAATCCACAAGCCAATGCTGCAATATCACCGTCAGCAATAGGTGGCAGGAAGCTACATAGGAGAGTTCGAGAAGTCACTTCACAAAGCTTAGCTGGTAAAAAGGTATATAACAGTGCACAATCGCTTTGTACAGTTAAGTTACAAGCACAAAGTAGCAACAATGATGTAGAGGCATATAGCAGAAGACATTTGCCCTACAATAGCGCTTACAAATTTGATCTGTATAACAGAAAGCTTAGCATTGCCAGTTCTCAGTCTATACCAATAGAGCAAACATTCAAGCAGCCAGATGTTTGTGATCGTGTGCCCGATGCTCCACTGCGGAGTAAAAGTAACTCAGTTTTCTGCAACTCGGAATCTATTGCAGAGATTTCTGAACTAAAACCATCCATTGTGGAGAGTCAAGCTGCGTTTAACAGTAGATTAACGATTGTGCAAGATATGGAGTCGAGAATTAGACAAAACTTCATTGAGCAAAGTACGGCATCAAAGGAACAATCTGTATGTACTACTGACGGTAATAAAAGTGGGAAGCACTTTCAGTCAGCTACCCAAAGGCTAATGGCGGGTGCCGTTAACACATTTTGCAATTTTCCGGCAAAGTCTGAATGTGATCCAAGAGAAGTGACTGATGATGATGTAAGCAGCATTAAGAGCGATGACGCCAATAACAACTGCAATAGCAACAGCAATAACAACAACAGCAACAGTGATAACAACAGCAACTACAGTGATACTGACAGTAACTATGGTGATATCGATAGTGAGAATTGTAACAACATGTACAACATACTACGAAATGACCATTGTCACGCCGTCAACTACAGCCACAGTGATAATGACAACAGCTGCAATTGCAACACCAATAACAATTGTAGCGCAGAAATTCCAGAGAACACGGAATTCCTTATAAATCAACATTTAACTCGACTGCTAAGTCTAACTCTTCACAATTCCAGCTGTAAACTCTTAGCAAACATTATAGAAGTGTCATTTGATATACTAGAGAAGTGTTATAACAAATCAATACTAAATACCGTGTTTGCATGTATTAGTACAGTGTGGTGTAAATCTAACAGAACTGCATTTCTAAAAAGGACATTTAGAAGACTCTGTGAGGTAGCCTGCTCTAAAGCCACAGGATCCGATGATCAGCATGCGATAGTAGCACTACTGATGAGATTGATTACAGTAAGTTCAACATTGTCTATGCGTATGTTATGAGTCATGCAAAGTACGCTCAAGATTCATGATAGTCAGCAACTTTAGTACACCCTATCTGATTAAAGGTTCTTAAAGTGCATTTTTTATGAAAGTTTGCATGAATTATCATATATTTAACCAAGAAATGCTCCCCTCAGAACTTTATGACTCATGACAATTGGAGGTTGCTACTCAATTACTGCTCCAGAGTGTATTATAGAGAGAGAACAATCCTAGTGTAGGCTATCAATCTCCTAAACTTCGCTATTCCCTGTTGTAATACAGCATAGCAATAAACATAATTTTACAGGAGCTTTAATCCGATACTAAATATTTAGAGTACACCCAGCTAGTTGCATTTAATTTTAGATGTGTTGCATTTTAGATGTGTTGCATTTTAGATGTGTTGCATATAGTTGCATTTAATTTTAGATGTGCAAGGAGAGAACATTGAGAGTCAAGTGTGTCGAGTATATGTGTTTACTAAGCTCTGATTGCATGTCTGGCTCTGACTATCAAAATGAGCATCCGACGTCTGTTCCATTGCCCACCTTACTAAATCACATAAGGAAAACCATTCATTGCTGCGAACAACTTATTGTGGCAGGGAATACATCCCTTGCCATAACCAGCCGAAAAAGATTTTGGATACCGGAAATGCCTGCTGCAAATCTGGTAAATATTTCTGTACCCCCTGCTTGGGAATATGCATAAGCGTTCAGCATAATTGGGTTCAGGGATATATTGCTATACGTATGCACACAAAATGTGTATGTTTCTAGTTGTCCCTAATGCCAAACTGATTCCTGTCTGCACATTGATCCCGCTTTACTCCTGTTTTATCCAAGATCAACCCAGATATTCATAATTCAATATCTTTTATCAAGAAAAATTGATCAGCGTTTGGAATTTTGATTTATAATTATTTATTAATATGATATATATTTATTTGAGAATTGTCTAAACTTTTGTTATGAGTGACTGTACAATAATGTTTCCCTATTTAATTGTAAATAACAGGAACGTGATTATAATGGGTCTGTGACTAGAAATTGTGCTACGAAACTGAATCAGATGCTGCGTGTTGTAGCATACTCTTGGCAATCTGTACGGCAGCATTATATATTTCTACAACCACGGTATGTTGTTGATTTACTCTTGTAGACTACTAATTTAATATGACTTGCAATGTGTGACAGTTTATAATGACTAATGAACTAAGAGATCGTACAACATATTTGAAACATTCTAGTTGTCTTCTTCAATACCGATAGCTTGTTTCTAGAATCTCAGTTAACAGTATATTTAGCTGAAGTCATCTAAGAATATATAGAGTTTGCTGATATGCTAGATCATGAACACTGGTAATGCATGAGCTATAATGATGAATGGTTGTGTAATGTAAATTATGAAATGCTTTTTTTCTGCTGCTGTTGCTGCTGCTGCTGCTGTTTATTCTGCTGTTTTTATACTTAGCCATAAATATATTGTTTTTGTAGGAGCAATGATGCGGAGGTGGATTCTATTACCCAGCTGAATAATGCAATGACACGTTTTAAAAATTGCACGACCCCTACCGGCAATACTCTATCAAAGTCTGTCCATAGTCATCTTCCCACACAATTGCTGATGACGTTGGATGCTAAAACCAAATGTAGCAAAACATTGCCCTGCAAATCTAGAATTGCCCCCTACCATGCTGCACACACCACCACTTCTTTCTCTGACTCTTTACCATCTGCGACTTCAAATATCACTCCCTCACAGCTGGTTTGTGACGTTCTTATGGAGTATTAGCTTACCATTACTGCTATAATTTATCCAATTTCTGCTCTATTACATGTATTGTGTCTTACCATCAACCTTCAACTCACCCATTTGGTTTCCTATTGTTGTTCATTTTCTTCTAGTTTTGAACAAGCCGTATCACAGAATATGTTCATTGGGAGATACTTCCCGACACAGAGTTCCTCTTCCTCTTGCTGAGAATCCTAAATTATTCTTCTGCTATTCGACTACTAAATTAGATGATATCCATGCATGGGCAACAAGATGTGAATGTGCATGCATTGAACTCTGCCTCTGCATGCATTGAACTCTGCCTCTGCATGCATTGAACTCTGCCTTTGATTGCCAGGCTTGTATGCACAGCATTCTTTCATATTTCAGGTGAAAACTGTAAGTGGAGATCTTGCCTCTGGTCTTATCCCTGCTGTAGCACAGTCATCACCTAAGAAGAAGGAACAACCACAGCGGGTAGGTATTTGTAATGTTGACCAAAGCGAATCTTATATTTGAATGAGTAAAAATAATTGCGTTTGAGATATTTCCAGGTCTCTGTGTAAGAAAATACGAAAAATGCCACTAGCCACGCCAAGGCAAATGTTTTGTGATTTCTAATAGCGTGCATTGTACTTCTGAGCTACTACTGAGCTATACCGATTTACTAATTATAAAGAGTTTCCACTTTCCTGCGGTTTGAAGCTTTTCACTTTCTGTTCAATCTTGTCGAATACTTGATTGATTGATAAAGAGCTTAGCCAAAGTTAGTAATACGCAGGATATGGAGATCTGATGAAATTAATGTTATTTGAGCAATACTCACTTTTGAATTTTACTGATCAAATATCACAATTATACTGAAGCCATTCAGTGTGGATTTGTGAATCACAATTCAGCTTCTATTACAATCATTGTTTCAAAGGCAGTATTGTCTTCTCTCTGGTGACCTGATTCTGTTGCCAAAACAAAGTTATGATGTACTGAATGGGAATATACATGTATATTGTTTATTTGGTATAAGTACAACTCGCTAAAAGCCTTAGCAATATATTTTAGCTTCAAATATTCTAATAATAGTGAGGTTTAGATTTTTTGGAACAAGGTCTCTTTTAGAAATGAAGTCAATCAATGACAACATGTCCTGCTACATCACTTCAGTGTAGCAGCGCTTATGTCGTTGTTTCATCTGATAGATTATACAAACAAATATCCAAAATAATCCATGTATCGTTTACTCCATTGTACTATTTCTTGCATTGTTTCAATCCAATGACGATAGCGCTGTTTACATACTTACACACTAATGTTTATATTTTATTGTTTTCATTGAGTAGTGAAAATATCTATATTTGAATACAAAAGTATTGTGGATATCCATTATCTATAATTGTAAACAAAAGAATATGTAAAGATAAATACTCAACAATGATACCATGTCTTCATAGACACTGTCATAATCCTACGCATTTGTTTCGGGATTATTCGACCTAGCAAGACATTAGTGTGTATAATTCTTCTTACCACTATTAACCTATTACCATGAATGACAGACAGTGTATTTGGCATTTGTTACAGAAAGGTGCATTGGTTGAGGCAAAGGTAGCTCCAACTTACCCAGCACAGATGGTCAAGATTGCCGTGGATGACAATGATCTAAATGTAAGTATTCAATTTGTTTGATTAATATGGATGTGGTGTCTGTTTTATCACCGGTCAGATTAGTGAAATTGATGTCTGATCATTCCTTTGGCTCAAATATTATGGTTCAATTTTATGAAATGTTTCCCGACTATTAATTTATCCACCACACCATTGCTGCTGATTTTATGTTCAATGATAGCAATAGTATTTTCTGCCTGCAATTCGTTAAACAAAATTAATTGTTGAAAATCTGACATGTAATGTTGATATTGGGCCGATAGGCAAGAAAGAAAATCTTTGGGATAAGATAGTAATATTGAAATCAATGCATTTGTCCTGCTAGGTTGTGTAATTACTGCAAGACTAAGTGTCCCATCGTTTGCACCACTTTGGATATTATCTTCCATGTTACAAACATTTTCTATTGTTATTGTTTGTAACGTGTTGTTTAAATTTTTAATGACTCGGACTAGATAGTGGTTTTATGGCGGTTTTACTATTTAAACATAGTAAAGCATCAAGATAAAAAATTTCATTCTCAGATTATCTCTCATTGGGTTTAGTTGGCTTTGATATATTACTATAATTACTTTGCTTCTTTTTGTCATCTTCAATTTAAATTTAAACCGGTTTCCTTATGTCCTTTAAGAGCCCAGGGTGGCCCCAAATCTAAGCAACCGTCATATCAGACCGGCCCAGGTTGTATGGTCTGGCCCATGGTCTCCTTATGAATTTTTTCGTGAAAGAAGGTTCAAACAATCTCTGTCACATGACTGCCATGTCAGATCCACAGGAAGAAGTAATTTTTGCTGCTAGTAAGACCAAATAAGACACGGAAGTTAAACATGAGCACCAGACTTGCAATTACAATGTAGCTTTAGATGTGAACAATATTCAGTTTTGGACATTAAGTGTCACGGTGGCTAAGTGATCTAAGCTTTTAGTTTGTAGCTTGACGCAAGTTATCTGCAAGGACGTGGGTCCGGGTCCCACCGTTGATTGGGAGGTTTTCGTCCCTTAGAAGGTTTCCTCCTTACCCATATCGAACCCCTATGCCAACATCTGTGACGTGGACTTCGCTCAATTAGCTCTGCTATTGGATTACCACATACAAATAATATCGCTAGGGCAGCGAACAACGAAGACAAAGCAAAAAAAGATATACAACACAAATAGCTTTCATAATTCCTTTTATCATGCAGTGACTTGATTTTTGTTATTCCTTCAAAATTTAGATTATGAATGCTCGAATATTGCAGCCACTAAGATTGAAAGTTTTAGCTTTTCGT
>JAOQGN010339877.1:0-14005 GCA_027564295.1 Himantozoum antarcticum
AAGGCAGTGTGTAGATTGCAAACTGTGCGATAAGATACAGCTGTCTATGGGAGGGCCAACCCATTCCCAGGTCCAGGCTGAGTTCGAAACCAATGGCACAATTGCGTTGAGTTTTGTTTGTCAGCTTGGCAGGTGGACGGTTACTGACACAGTCTGAGACAGGTTACAACCTGTTGGTGGTACTGTTGCGCATAAGACCGGACAGGATGTTGACCACCCTAGTCAACATTACGTCGATCATGATATGGCAACAAGGGCTGTACCCTCCAGTCCAGATAGGCAAGGAGTCTTGTATGATGAGTCTATCTTATCTGTGGCAGGTGGTGCGCAGACGGTGGTATCGTTGGATGAAAAACAGGGGCAGACTAGCTACCTGCTTCCTGTCGCACCCATGAACCACAAGGGAAACCCCACAGATAGAGAACATCCAACAGTAGCTGGTCTGGCTTTCTGCAGAGGTTACTCAGAGAAGACAATCTACTGTGTGCAATGATATGTCTATTCTGGTAAACTTACAGAAGAGCAATGGAGACTGATCTCTTGTCGAGATGAAAACATCTATCGACGGGACTTTCCTTTCATTGGGTAGTGTCAACGTGCGTCGATTGAGTAACTTGCAGTTGCTGATGCTAATCAGAGACGACGGAGTGCTCACAGTCTGGTTTGGTAATACGGGTTTTAGTACTTCTGGATATCATATACTGACACATCCACCTGACGGGCAGTTGAAAAAGTAGCAGTAGCAAGAAAACAGGACCACCAGCAGAGCAGCAGCAGTTCACTTCAATAAACTAGCCATGTTAGTAGACGAGTCTGGTAGATTGTGTTGATGTACAGGAATCTACCACTTTGTATACATATAATTTGGATGATCTGTATGGGTGGAGTCCGACATTTTAACACCCCTGCTTCAGCTAACATCAAATGGAATTTTCTAATGAATTATTTTATAACATCAGAGCTTCTTCATTTCCAGTTTAGATGTAAACACAAAGCAAACAATATCCTTGAGCTTGGATGTTCGGGTTCATTATTGTGACCATCTTGTACTTGGATAATCATTGCAAAATCTTTAAAACCATAGGAACCAGATAGTCAATAGTCACACCGTTGGGGGCAATATCAATTCCGCCAACATTGCAATATAGTTATTATATTTCTTGCACATTTCTTAAGTTTTTAAGAATAATTTAATTATTAATAGTGTCGAAAGTTATTAGAGAGAAGACAATTTACGTGCCTACGAAAGCTCCTAAAACGCCTTTGTTATATTTCAAGGTACCGAATGCATGATTTTATTAAATCGATGAGTCCAACTTTATATGTTTGTTTTTTTCTTAAATCAATAATGTGGGGTAGATGTAATGTTTACTCTTTCTATGTGTACCCTCTATTCTGACTTTTACTTTTCAGATCCCTTTGAGAAATTGGGAGAATAGATGTTGTTTGATAGTTATGACGTGATGGTTGACTACCTCATATGCCAGTAATTAGCAATGACCAGGAGTTTTTTTGTTTTGTTAGGGATAGCACTTTAGTCTCAACTAATATATTACAAAGTCAATACATAAGGTCATAATATCTTCCGTCGAAGCCTATATAAGGAGGAGTCCTATCTTGCCATTACGTACATGTATGTAAGAACAGTAACACTGGCCGCGTTTCGTTTCTCAATCAATTACTTCAGTTCCTCAACAATAAGAAAATCAAATTGTTGATGCCTAAAATACTGTTATGGATAGTATATTCCTGCATCTTTAGTGTGTGGGCAACTACCCGCCTTCCAGCTGCACCTAGTGAAGATGCCTGCACCAGACTAGTAGAGGACAGATAACAATAAAATAGTATAATAGTGATAAAAGCTTGTCTCTTACGGTTGGCATTCGTCAGCTGATGAAAATGGGAGCTAAGATATGACATGACATCACAAATATAACAAAGTCTATATAGATTAATATAATAGTCAACTAGGGACAAATTATGATCTTTTGAACATTAATTTTACTAATGTTCGTGGAATTTATTGGTTGAAATGTGCCTCTATTGTACTGTAGCATCCATTGACACAAAATCATCAGTTTAAGTATTTAAAATGAGCCAAAATGTTAAATTGATGAAATACAACCAAATTGAGATAGGTGTTATAACATCTTCATCCTAGTGAATAACAGAAATAATCAAAACTCAATACCATACTTTTCCAGCAAGAGGATTTTGCCAATTGGATATGTCTAAGCAATTGGCAAAATCCTCTTGCTGGAAAAGTATGGTATTGAGCAATTTTAGAGCCAGCCCGTCTCTAAAATTGATAGCAAAATTAAAATGTATTCTGTTGATCTGATGATAGTATCAGGATATTTAAATTGGGATACCACTTCTTCTATAACAAAAGCATCTTGAACCACAGGATTGACTTTATTTTATACTTCGAGTCGGCATATTAAATATGCAATTTCGTTTTCCTCAAGTTCAATGACCACTTTAATCAATGAATGGCAAGTATTGCTGTAGATAGTGCATGCTTTCTGAAACACCTATGCAAATTCTGTTTGCTATGATGTATTGATGGGTGATGAAATGTGATTGTGATGAGGAAATGTGATTGATGTTATGCCTGTGCCAAATGATTAGTTTCCAAGTGTTGTATCGCAAAGGAAACAATATGATATCAAAAGCCAAGAAGAACCTCTTTGGATAGAACAACGAGAAAAATAACCGGCAGTACCCAACTGACGATTGTGACTTTAGCTTTGAAGACGTGAGGTAATCGTTATGTGCAACAAGTAGTAAGTGTACCTTAGCAAGGTGTCGCACATATAGCAATGAACTCACCAGATGAACCTAGAATGTCCATGGATACGTAACATGGCATATAATAGACATGGACTAGCATACTGGTATCTAGATGCAACTCGTTGATGGTGAAAATATTTCCACTAGTTCGTCAATTGTTTATCACCAAAACATGAATTCAAGTTTCATGTCATATAAAATATATGGAACTGAAAGAGCTTGAAAATGAATCCTTATCTGCTCAACTGATTTTAAAGGTGATACAAGTTATTTTGCCTAAGCATTCTAGAAAAAGTTTGATTCAAATTCTCAGTCCTTGCTGATGCAGGTTCGCAAGTAGCTCATATTTCTCGTAAAGCGCAACAATATGTCAATCGATGTATACGGCCCTATTAGTAAAGCTATTAACTTTGTAGATAATAATGTGTATATAGTTTATCGTCTACATAAATGCATGTAGACGATAAAAATATCCATAAGTAAGTTATCATATGTGGAAATACGAGCAGCGCATAACACCTTAGCCCTACTATAAGGCGGGAAAACCTGAGGCTATCACCTCAAAGCATTGCAGTAAGGAGTAGTTGCAGGTTTATGCAATGCCTTTCGGTTTCATTGTATCCATGAATATATAATAATTATATCAATTACATTGAAATAGATGAATTTTTAGAATTCTTGTTTCCACAGTTCACATAGTATTTTCCAGAAACCGGCCGTTGTGCTAAAACTCATATTATATCCACATTAGTATGATTAGCTGTAATGTTAATTAGATATATTAAAATACAAAATTAAAATCATTATTACATTATCTACTGATAGCAATTCAACTTATCAACATTATTATTAGAACTACTGACAACTCAACAATTTAACTAGTGTTGATTGATCATACGATATCTTGAATGGATCATGAAAAAGTCGTTGACCTTATCATACACAAGAAAAATGCAGTTTTGACAGATCTAAAGAATGACTTGCTAAAAAAAATGACATTTATGAGGGAATAAAAACAGAAGACCATGTCATTGGAGAGGAGAGGCTGTGCAACAAAGACAAGCTGATACAGAGCTGACCCAAGTTCCACTATCCTCTCCAACCTTTGTCGGGCACACCTGGAAGCCACAACCCTTTGATGATGTTGAAAACAATATCCCATGCTTGGTGCAATAATGTAACAGTTTGCCTCCACTCCTAAGAGTAGAGGCGAACGGTTACGGAACCCAGGCAACTTGTAAGGAGCACGTTTGCATGAGCTCTACACCCTATGATGGACAATCCAGAGCTCAGCTGATATGTAGCCAAAAGAGAAGGGAAGAAGGGCTGGTGTGTCTCTGTCTGTGTGCGATTAAAATAGTCACAAAAGGGCGTCAATCTAGTACATGGTACAAGTAATAAGGCAAGAGATTATACCGTGAAGTGTAAGAGTATAATGTTACTAGCTGGCAACTTGTTCAACTATTGAACAACTATTCACTGCAAGAGAAAATAAAGGTATGGAGAATGGGCCTTGTGCAAAGTCACTTAAAGACTACTCTTGGTTAGCAATAATAAGATAAATGTTTGAGAACTAACTACATGTAGCATAGATACTAACACTCATTTGTGTACTATTGTTGCTAGAAATTAGGCAATCTAGCTGTTTATTAGCCATCAGCACCATGATGCTTGAACAGCAGATGAGAGACAATGTGTAAGACCAGACTACAAATTCCGATGCTATATAATTATTATAGTTGCTGATGATAGCGATGAGTGAATATCTCATGGTATAAAGTGACTACACGAATAGTAACTAAGCAATGACTTAGTGAATTTTTGATTAGGCAAAGCTGTAAAGAAAAGTTACATATCAAAAGTGGAATGGTGAAATTGAGAATTGTGACACAGTTTGAGAGAATAGCATGAGTGAAAATTTACCTACGATAGCAATATAGTAACACAGTATGAGATATTAGTGACGCATTATATGGGAATAGTGACACATCATCTGAAAACAATGAGACAATCAAGTTACCCACTTATAAAAAAGTGATCAACTATAAATGAAATGAGAGAGATCTTTGAACAATGTGTGCATTTGGTTCAACCACTTTTCACTACTATTTATTATAATATAATTATTGCAGTGGGATTTTCTATGAGTAGTATAGTTGTTAATCACTTAACTAGAAGGCTTATTTAGCATAGATTAATTATTTACTGTAAGTCACTACTCCCATCCTTCCGCAGTGTCAGAGTCAATATAACGCAAGCCCATTGGTGCGAACTGATAAACATTTGTCATAACTGGCATCATAATGCATTGTGGTTACAGAACTGCAAGCTGTTTGCCACAGGAACGAATAGTTGGCAGAATAATTGCCACATGTGGGTATTTGTCGTTAATAGACATTATCATTAATGGATATTCATAATAAATAGATTTAAGTTATATGTAGGTAGCAAGTGTGACTTAAATAGACAACACATTTTCAATTTGAATCTGCAATGTATTTGTATTGCTACCAGCTTTTACTTTGAGACAAGCTAATGAGAGCAAACATTCTAGCAAATGTGCCCATGAAGTCATCAGCCTTTTCTAGGGGGACCCAAGTCCCAAGTCCCCCTGAAAAGACCCAAGTCCCAATGAATCCCATCTGACCAGGTAACGAGTTGCATATCAACCACCATTCACATGCTCTTTAATAGATACTATCAATATGGTAAATGGAATTGTATATTTTTATATCTAAGTGAATGTGCAGATATATATTATCCTAGAAGTAATAATGAATCAGTTTGATAAACAGCATGTCTACAGCTAGACAGCACTATATTGGGACAAAAATGCGTGTCTACAAGTTACACAGAACTATATTGGGAATATAAACACAGCATGTCTACAGCTATGCAGCACTATATTGGGACAAACAGCGTGTCTACAGCTAGACAGTACTATATTGGAATAATCAGCATATCTACAGCTAGACAGCACTATAATGGGACAAACAGTGTGTCTACAGCTACACAGTCCTATATTGGGATATAGGGCGTGTCCCTGCTGTGTGTGTCTACAACTACACAGCAGTATATTGGGATAAACAGTATGTCTACAGCTAGACAGCATGTCTACAGCTAGACAGCACTATATTGGTTTTCAGAACAGCACAACATTCATGAAATGTTTGTTATTGAGTGAATTAAGGAGAAAAATAAAAGAAAGTACAAAAATATAATTAAAAACCAGGAGCATTCTAGGAAAGACTGCTCCTCCATTCCAGAGCAGAAAACTAAATATATACTGCCGGTATTATCAACTAGCAAGGTCTCTGTCTGAAGGTAAAGTGTAGCAACCGTTCGATAACGAGGTATGTTTTGCAACAACCACTCCCAGTTGTAATGCTAGATAGTTACGACTTCGGTCAAGCTCTTTTATGTATATTCGAAAAGGTATGAAGTGTAGTAGTTGAAGGTTTATAGGAATCTTTTCAGACACCTCCCAGTTTCATTCCATTGTTAGACTTATTTCTACTGGACATCATTGTGGCCTGTAATTCGACTCTCCATAGTGAAAGAGTTAACTCTAGAGAGTAGATCAGATGATCTTTTTGTCAAAAAGCACCTTATCCCTTTCGCTGCCATAATTTCCAGTCAATTTCAAAATTACGGCCTTTCGGTCTTAGAGTCGTTGGTGTTGAAGGTAACCCCTTCCGCCCATACATTTGCTGAACACCGTTGGAAAGGGCTTTCCAGGGAGCGATCAAACTTCTATGTGGGATGAGTAGAATATATAATGTCACGTCATGGAGAAGGATTTATGTGTTGCAGAGCCTACACAGCTAAATGTTGAACGTTTCATCTAGGCTAATATTCTTAGCTGTTCTTAGCTGTTTTACTGTTACAATCATATTGTCATTGGGGAAGGCTCGGTTGTCTGGGGATTCCGCACACTTACAATAACTGCACATACTCACTTGGCTATTGTGTATCATAGGTGGTGATCTAAAGGTAGCAACGCCTTAAAAGTTCACAGTCTTATGGAAGAAACATAGGGCTTTCGAAAAAAACATACAACCTGCTTCCCAGCACAACAACTATGAGAGCTTTTGATGTTTGAATGCAAATGCGACAAAAGGTTCACACGGCAGTGAATGGGTCCACTTTGTGTCCCGATGGATATATTTATCTTAACAATGTTATGTCATTTGCTATAATTATCTTAAATTTTAAGCAGTTTAAATGTGTTATGCATCACTATAATGTATATTGATAACACATAAACTCTATTTGAAAATGATTATTTTCTTATTCACGCTTTGCTGATCATTTCGATGAGCATTTATGAAGAGTATTCCGGTAGCGGGGGGCCCTGCGGGCACTATGCCGCAGCATTGCGTGCAGCTGTCTCAAGCACTGCTTTGTCATGAACATCACTAACCTAGGGATGCTTAACAGTGCTTGTCAATGCTTCAGTCACACTGTCCCTGTCACTCCTTGGAATGCAGTCTATTGTGCGCATCATCTCCCAAGGACTAACCAGCATTGTGTCTGAAGCATTGCAAAGCAATGGCAAGCATTGCTTCTGTGAAAAACATTTTCGCACTTATCCCAATGATGTGAAGCAGTGCTCCTGTCACTGAATGTCATTGCTCGTCATATAAAATATGGTAAGGCACTAAATTCTGCCTGTGGCACTAATGTGCAAGACTCGTGCACTGTTTGTACACACCCCTTGCAATGCTCATACAAGGCTCACCTTTATTATAGTAAAGGCTCAACTGTTTATACATGTGTTTATACATGTGTTTATGCATGTGTTTATACATGTGTTTATACATGTGTTTATACATGTGTTTATACATGTGTTTATACATTGTTTTTACTTTATACAATACATGGGCGCTAACATTATGCAAAGCTCTTCTTAACCATGAGCCTTGTAGTCAACGCCCAGCAAAGGCCCACCATTTTCTCAATTAAGAAAACATAAAATAATTATAACATATTTTTCCTTGATTACACTCATCTGATGACTGGATGCTAAATATATATAGGTCATTTGCACCTACCCAAATACGTTTCGCAAATTGTATTATCTCATGAAAGGACAACTATACAAATAGATAACGGTTTATAAATAATTAAATAATCCAAAGAGAGAGGATTACCTTACATTTTGTGCCAGCAAATAGTTTGTTTGCTTCAAAGTTGTGTCCCAAAATGTATAAAGTTGGCTCAACCTTTGGTAGTCTTTGGTAATTTATCTCCATTATCTATGACTTTGGGGATCATCCTGCTTCCTTAACCATGCGACACAATAATGTTGGATTTTAATTTGGCACCAGGCCCAACATTAATCACATTTCCTTATTACAACCACAGTTCCTTGTTGCAATATGAGCAATTGGGCTCCTCTTTGGGATAGTATCTAGTTGTCACAAGACTGCTTGTCATGTGTTAACTCACGTGAATCAAACGAAATAAACAATTTCAAATTTTGCCTTTCGAGACGTATAAATGCATAAACTGCTGTTAAAAAGTTACCCACATTAGAAATTTGTTTCTGTTTGCTTGCCAATTTACTTTATAATTATAATATATACAAAGTAGAAGGAAAATATTGGTAAAAAGGTAAAAAAAAACCTGGCAAGGGTGAAAAACACTTAAAGATTACGTAAAGGTGATGATGAAGCTCAATGCTCCATATCCTTGCTAGTGATTGGGTGAGTCGAGCTAGCAGTACAACTGCCAAGTTCAAATCCTGAATCCATCAGCAGCTCAATGGGTGAAGGTTCAGACTCTGACTTTGCTGTTTATATTCAAATGACCATAACAAAGTCAGGAATGTCATTCCACAGTGCTGCCTCATGGTATGCTGCCTGTTGGTAAGCAGTTATTCTATGACCTCCAGATTCACATGTAGATTGAAAAAGAGGAAAATTGAATTTACACTGACGGGTGCAGATGGATGATTCACCTATATTGGAGTTAGACTAGAATATTGAATGAGCTTTTAAAACAATTTTAATCGTATTATACATTTGGTAGACATTTATAGCTTCGCACTTTGTTGGTAATAGTAGAGATGTGGAGTGATCGAATGTTTTTTTGTTAATAATAAGCAATTCTTTTTCTGTTTTATGAACATTTGGTTACTAGGAATGCATTTGGGGCATTTGGTTATTAAATACCCCAGATATTATAAATATCTGGGGCGTTTCTCTAATCTGCAACATTGTAATTCAATTTTGAATGAATAAAATAATTGTATATAGTTAAAGGTATTTTAGGTGGTAGGTTCTGTTCTGTTCAGATACTCGGTACAGCATCAGAGAGTGCTATCTATGGCCGGTTCGGCAAGTGATGCTAATGCGCCGAAGCTGATGCGAACACCAATATAATAAATCACTAAAACGCCAAAATTGTGTTAGCATGTTACAATAAATATGAGAGCTCCAATTTAAATATATTTATCAGCATTGCAATTCCTATAATGTTAATATTGTTTGGGTGTATTAGTGGCTGGTTGCTTAAAAAGATCCTATTTTCACTAAATTTAAATTTGTTTTGATGGTCATTAAGAGTGATAGTCGCATTCTTCAAAATCATTGATAACTTATTTACTGTACAAAGTACTCTCATGAAATTAGGTATTGGGTTTATCGCATCCAAATGCAAATTACTATTCTTTGACTCATAACAAGTTGGTATCATATGAGTAGAAAATTGGTTTCATTAAAGTTATTTTACAAGACTGGTTATTTACTTACATGTAAACCATAATTAATGTTGGTCATAGAGTTGATCTCTGTGGTACTCCACAGCTGATAGATTGAGAAGCGGACATAGAGAAATTAGCAGATGTTAATTGTGAGCGGCTGTTTCGATAGCTTTCAAAACCACGACAATCCTAGTTTGACTAAATTTGAATTTGTTTCGAAGGTCTTTAAGAACGATGGCTGCATTTTTCAAGATTTACTGGTAACATATTTAGTGTACAACATTGTTTAATGAAATTAAGTCTTGGTTCATTGCATCCAGATGTACGTAAATTAAGGATTTGATTCTTCTTTCAAAAGGATGGTTCTTCCAAAAAAATGGCTTTTCATGGAAAAACCAAGAACTCTAATTTTTTCGGTAGGATTTTGCAGTCAATAGTATCAACAACCGTACTAAAATCAATAAAATCCAAACTACACAGTTTCCATTGAAAAGAAAGCTAGGAGTATTGTACTTTTTCTCAAACCAACTGCGTCACTTGAGGAAGTCATAATTTTTTATAAATTTGTATATTGATGTGGGGATAATGGACCACTTGCTTCAAGGAAATCTAGGATTTGATCATTTAAAATGTTCTGTAAAGCGTCACTAAAATTGGAAATATTGAGATTAGTCTATTTAGTTGACAGATCAATTTTTTGAGGATGTTTTGGGTATGGGTATTGTTGTGTAATCGTCACTCCCTTTGACATATTATTGCATGGGTCACTCGGGTTAGCCAGGTTTCCTTGTCTTCATATGCATCTGTTTGAGCTATTCTAGTACTGGAACTTATAGTTGCATTATACATGTGTTTATACTCCCATTAGGGATTTGTTATCATTTTCTTGTTAGACCAGCTTGTTGATATTTTCTATGTTTGACTTACTCGGTTGTATCTCAGGGCTTTACCCATCTCATGATGCCCGGACTTACCATAGTATAATTTATTGCCCATGCTTCGCTGTTTAACTTGGCCTCAGCAGTTGTTGTGTCTGTGTGCGCAGTCCAGCCAGAACGGGCTGTTGTTCTACTTTGTCTCTGACCAGCCTCAGGGGTTTTTATCGCAACAGCCAAATTCATTTTCTATTTGCACCCGGCTTTCAGCCCGACCTAACCATCCAGTGCAGTCGGCTGCCTGATTTATATATATGAGCATGCTCCCTCTTTATTCCTGTCACTATCCCCCCAGTTGTTGTTCTGTGAAGTTTTATATCCAAGAAAGTACAATCAACCATATAATATATATTTACACATAACATTCCCGCTACCTACATAGAATTCCCTATATACATAACATTCCCAATACCTGTGTAAACACTCTCCACCGCTTACTTTGTCCTTGTATATTTTGTTGCTACTGCTGTCACGGAAGAGGGAGCAGATTTCTGACTGGTAGGCATCAGAAGTACATCTTCTGTTACCCTCACAGGATTTTATCTGGACTGGGGAAGCCGATAGTGCTTAACGATCGTTATCTTGGGTATCCCCTCACCACATCCTCGCCTTGACTCAGTGATCGCTGTTGGCCGACTCCAGAGGAGTAGAGACAAGCATTACTGTATTGCTTTTATACAATTCAATTTATATGAAACAATACCAGTATTAATGCTTTTGTTAATCAAGATTGTTGGACATTCTATAAGAATATGCTTAGCTGATAGCAGAAATGTTGCCGAGATATTCACAATGTCAACAACTGTTTAGGTCCAAAGAGTCAATAGTCTTAATATTGCGTCTGATGTTATCTCAGAATAATGAAAAGTATTTTCATAATCTTTGATATTATTAAACAGAGGTTGTGATGATGAATTGTGGAAGTTAGATGCATGTTTGTCACCAATGGAAATAAAATATTTCTTTAGCCCATTAGCTATATCACTTTTATTTCTAACGCAAGTTAATGTCAAAGCACCACCATTGAGCTTGCAATGTGGCTCAAGAGTGGTCAAGAGATTGGTGGTGTCCTGTCATTTTGCTGTGTAATAACAATAATAGAAATCGCAGTGGAGATGATTCTAGAAAACTGCTGTAAACCCCAGGGCCCACTCTTTCACCTGTCTTTCCTTACCCTGCCGCCACTCCTCCTCAACTGAAGCCTGGGGCAGGGCTAGCTGAGAAGCCCTCAAGGCAGCCGGTCCAAGCTGGTAGACATTTCACCTCTGTGGAAGGTAACAACAAGGGTTGTAGATCTCAGTCATTGCAAGCACAGGTGGTGAGGAGCTCGGGCATACGCGTTCATTCATTAACTCCATTAGCACTCTCTCTGGGTAGGTGCCTCTGAGCACCAGTGGTCCTGGTATGGATCATTTGCTAAACCCGGATATATCCAGTAGGCCATGCTATATCCGCGGGTGTCGGTCATTTCTCAAAAATGGCTGAGGCGGCAGGGGTTATCCGGATCTAGTTAGACCGGGACCGTTGCAGAGTCAGGTGAGTCAGCTTCTCAGTGAGGACCTCAAAGTGAGCAGTGCTGTCATTTCCTGTGGTAGCAGGGAGTCAACCTCTTGATCTTCTCTACTGCGGCAACGGTGACGACGTTGCCACAATAGAGGATGTAGCCGTAGGCAAAGATGGTCTTTCACAGTCGCAAGCCGCATCTGGAAGAGCGAATTCCCGTTTCTGACAGCCTCTTCAATGGTGGCCGGCTCCACTGCCAACAGTTGTCTCCAGAAGGGAGACTCTCGCGGTACGCAGGAAATTGTGTCTAGGTTGAGCCTGATTCTGTGTGCCTCATTGATCTCTCCGTATGCAGTGTCCACCAACCATGAGGTCTTGTTGGCATGCTTTTGCAGGGTCATGTCTGAGTCTATTATCAAGGAACTCAACGTAGTCCTAGCCTCTCGGTGGGAGACCCGGAGTGTGCCTCTATGGCGGCACAGATCCCATGTCCAAGGGATCAGCCAGATGAGAAAAGGCTTTATCCTGCACTAGCTCTTTTGATTATTGGTTAGTCATGGTGGTGTATTGATGGACCACAGGTCAAGCTGACAGTGTTCAATTGGGAAGCTTGCCTAATTTCATGGCAATAATTCGTACAAATTCCACTGCTGCCACCAATGTAACAATTTTTCCATTATTTCGAGGAGGCACACAACTCAAGGCAAAGAACTGTGTACAAGATACCACAGATAATTCTCTTATATGGAACCAGTCACTCCAGCTCGGATGAGCTCAGTTCTGGTAGTGGGAGGTGTTCTTATAGTGGCTCCCGGCCACAAGCCTAGCATACAAAATGAATCGACATATATGGATCAATCAGGATGATTTAGCCGTTTAGTGATAAGAATAAGGTTAGCTTTATTTAGCAAAGTGGTACAACATGAACATGACAGTATAAAATCTAGAACATGAATGCTAATGAATGGCAGGGCAAGCGCCCTTACATACTGTGCATAGCAGACTGGACTGGACCGTGAATCTGTCCAGGGAGTTGGCTGTCGTAAACGAAGGAATTTCAATACATGACAACAAAAGCTTCCCGATGAGTGGGATAGAGTCACATGTTAAAGCGGTCTGGATATGCTAGACTGAGCACAAGGTATATAATAGCACATAGACTATTATACATAAGCACAAATATGGCACAGATACAAAAAGGGTACCCAATCCAGAGAGGCAGTATCTGAGTGATTCTGCACCAGGATACAAAGCAGTAGATAATGAAGGTTAGCTAGGCTAGCCCAACAACACAAGTACAAGGGTCAGTTAAGCTTGCCCCACGGAATTGAAACTGACCATGGGTACAAGTAAGCATAGCATGAGTAAACGCAGAGCCACTGGTTAGTCCGGGTTACCCATCACTGCAGGACGAGCCGGGAGCAGACATTCCACCACAATATGTGATTCATACAATGTCATGCGAGTCTCCATGACGAATTTTGAGAACTGCTTTTAAAAAGCATTTTTGAAATATAACTGAAAGTAAATGTTATTCAAATGTTTTGAAACAATTATATGCTTGGGATCATTTGTTTTAATCATGTTGTTGCACCGAGCTTTTGCGAAACAAATAACCATAGGGATTTTTTTGCATTTATAAATATCATGACATGTTGCAATTCCCTGCTGATACTGTGTCCGTTTAGCAAGTAACTCCGACTTGTGTGACGCATTTGCAATATTAGATCCCAATTCATGTGACATATTTTAAAGTACTAGTACATTTACTATTTATTACAAACCATATTTACCTTGTAATTTGTCTCAGTATGTTTTGCTTGCCTTATGGGTTTGTCTTTAAATACATAAACTTGTTCCCACCGGTAGTAACCTACGGCAGTTCTCTGCTAATACTTATTGGTTGTGTTCTGCATTGCTTCGCATATCTCTGCTTTCGTTTGCCCCGCAATGCCCCTTTGCCCTACAATGCATATAGAATTGTCGTTTGGTATTCTCGGTATTACTTCAAACCCATTTCCTTGTCACTATCGTATTTCCTCATAACAGTGTGATCAATTGTGTCAGC
>JAOQGN010339988.1:0-14001 GCA_027564295.1 Himantozoum antarcticum
GTTTCTGTGAGACAGATGATGTCACAGTCAGTAGTTAGTGATGCAAGTTCAGATGTTTTACCTTTGACGGACCTTGTGTTGGCGAGGAATAGCTTTAGATGGTCGAATTTTTGGTCCTGGCTGCAGGCTTCAGCACTTACCATTCCCCCGATGGTGTTTTCTGTTCAATGCTCATGCTGCATATGCGATATGATACTGTGCGATACGTATGCGATATTATATTAGTTTTGACTTGCCATTAGCAAATATATGAAGCCCATTATTCAATATTAATGCAGAACGACTGTGTTGTAGAACCATGAGAATTTGAGAATGGTGTGTAAATATTTAACTAGCAAGAAGCAAGTTATACTAAATACTTACAGACCTCAAAGTTAAGGATAGCTACATGTGACTTGAGACATGGCGTAACCCTAACATAGCTTAATGTTGCAGACTTTTTACCCGACCATGCTTGTAAGTTTGTTGATGTAAAATTGCTGATAGTATAGTTTTGCATACGTTTCCTGCATTGTAATTATCTAATTATTTGATAGTTTTTAGTGAGTAGTTTTTATTAGATGGTGATGCACGTAAAACAGACCTGGACTGAATTACCGACTTACCAAAAACAAATTGCCGAAGTCTTCAGAAATGAAGTTGGCGATCGACCAAACTGTAGATTTTTTTGGATTAATTTATCTAATTGTAGGTCTAAAATTTTATTCCTGTTCATTGGATGGCTGTTGTGAGTTGTCCCAGATTATTGTTGGAGAAAGTTGGACTTATTTCTAGAATGAAATAAAACTAACTGCTTTGTGGCCCGTTAGTAGCCTATAATAAATTGCTCGCTATTATTTCACAATTCCCAATTATATAGTAGAGTAACTTGCCTTTGGCTAGAGATGGTAACATAAAGTAAAATAATGTGCCGCGTTCACTACCCATGCACTACCCATGCACATTGCCATCCTATATATTTTTATCTGCCTACCCACTCTAATTTAATCTGGTTAATCCACTTGATCTTCATAGCTTTGCTGGATCCTAAAATGTATATTTTGAAAGTGACATCCATGTTAGCGATAAACAAAGCAATGATTTACAATCATAAAATGATATGCCCTCCGCTATAAAGATCAATTTACAAAATTAGAGGTGAAAAAGATTTCATAAGCCGCTCAGCGTTAGCTTTAAAAGTGTACATAAAACCGCTATGATTTCTTAATGAACTACTGTGTGGTTATTAGTAGTTATGCAACAGATTGTTCTTGTTGCCAACAATAAAAAATGAAACTTCTTTACTTACGAGTGTTATGAAATTCTTCACTGCTTTGTAAATCGCAAACTAAAAGTTTTTGTCCTTAGTTTGACATCTTTCCAGTTGAGAATGATCTTGATTGTTAACACCATGACTTGCTAAAACTTTCAATGCATGTATTCTACAGTTGAATTTAGATGCGACTCAATCAACAGTCCTGAAACAACTGCAGTCCTAAAGCTACAAACAATGATAACCTGAAAGTACTTTAGCAGGGAGAATTTGTTCCAGAACAGTATCGTGTCACAGGGCTATTATAGTTTGGGATTGCAACTTTTAGATTTTACTCTCATGGTGTGGTTTGGGTGTCCAAGAGCATATCATTGCTGTTACATCTTTTTAGCTCAGTTCCTCTGTATCTCTTGCTGGCACCTCAATCGGATTTTGATTACGGACTCAATTTCATGTACCCATTGCATATTAGTGCTCACCGTTAATGTTTACTTTGGAGATTTTGTTGTCAGTGGAAAAAAAGAAGTGCCTATACACCCTAATTTCCAGACAGCAGTGACCACACCCATCGCAAGCCTGTTCTGATGGATAAAGCGCTGGTTGGGAGAGTGTTGAGTGGCAGTGAACAGCAATTCATTTTCGAAAGGGGGGGGGACTCGCCCAGAATTTTTTTGGGTTTTTGCGTTTCAAAATCCTGCAATCTGTGGCATGTTTCATCTTCTAAATTCTATATAAAGTCTAGGTTCGGTTATGCCAACTTTATGCACTAGTAGTAAAACTGTAAGCATTCAAATCTGCGGGATGAATAAATAGTGCCACCAAGATAGAAAATTTTTGGTTTCGTGAATAAACTAAAGAGCAGGATCTTTGCTTTGAGTGAAGAACATGCTAAATACATCTAGATGAAAACTTTTTTCACTACTAAGAACGAAGTGCCGATATACTTTTGAAAAGTGTATAGCCTGTGATCTGAAGTGCCTGTACAGCTTATATGTGCGTATAGGCCCACTGACACCACTGTTTGTTGTTTGCCACCTTGCATGCTGGTACCATCAGTTAAAAAAAATTTAATTGTTTTCATGTCTGCTATTACATATTCTTGCTTACAGTACAACAGCTTCCTCCATAATAATCATTGACCTACTTCCGGCTTGGTTCTGGATGTTGCTGTGAGCATTGCAAGATGCCTAGAAATATATCTAATTCTTATGATAACGTCGCTGCGACCCAGCCCAACCCTCACAGAACTCTAAAGCGTACAGAGAGTAGAGTTGACAAGTTAAAACGGTAATATTATTTACATATATAGTGATGTTGGTAATATTTTGATGTCGTTTGTAAAGTGGCAACACGGCAATGAAATAATATTACGACACAAATTTTTTTAAAAGTCAATGGAACTGCAAAATATAGTCATTTGTGGGTAAATTGCTTGGCTTGAGGCACTGGCTTTTCAAGCTATTTGCAAAGATTACAGATTACGAATCCCATCAATGACTTTGGCATGCTCCAAACGTTTTCCAGCAAGCAGACCTGGCGCTATATATTATGGTGACCTCGGCTTTGGCCACTATAATTTCACATTTGTGAGACTATTAACAGATTTTAGCACTTATATACTTTGTTTTGAAACTTTTTTATACTATATTTTATAATGGCAGTAGTAATTATTTGTAAATATGATCAGGGTATGCCACATTATTTAAAGTGGTAAGTAGGATCTGTCAACTGGTACACAAAAGTTGGTAACAAAAGTGAAACTTCATACTTGCCGAAATTTTCGAAATAGATGTTTATATATTCATATGACCGCTAGTTATAATACATATTGAAACTATAACTGATATTATTATAAAAGAAAGTGTATAGCTAGAAGATATAGTTAGATATGACGTTCTGTATGCAGGCATGTGTTTGTGTACCTAATTATTGGTAACTCCATTCATCTCATTATTATATCGATACAGGCAACTGAGTCAAGGCGCAGGGGCATGGTTAGGTTTATCTGAACAGGATCAGCCTGAAACAGCCACAGATGTGTGGTTACAGAGAAGAGCTGCCTTCCATGGAGGTGGCAGCCTGCTTATGGGCAGAGGGGTCAGTCAGAAATGCAAGAACAAACTAGATTGTCAGGAAGATCCCTTGCTTATACCCACACCTAGAGATCCCTATCATAAGCCAGGTACCAGTAGTTCATCTTATAACAATTAGTAATGGCCTATAAATAATTAGCCGTTAAACGAATTATGACCTTTATGGTGTGTTACGGTTTGTGTGAGGCACGTGCCCACCCCTGACCCGGTTAGGCTCCAAATGTAAAGCTATGTTAATGTGTTAGTGGTATGTAAGTGCAGCAATGAATATTTTCCTTGTTTTCCCACCAATCATAATTATATGAAGTCACCATTTGCATGAACTTCCAGTAACCATCAAATATCTGTAGCTATAATTGCTTGCATTAACAATGGAGAATTGTCTTTTATCATTTCCTACATATTATAATTATTTCCATCTTCAAAAAGCTTTCCGTTTAGCTAAATTGTTGCCAAACTAAATTGGCTTTCAGTCCATATCTTCGGTCAATATTTTCAGTCAAATTGAAGTTGATAAAAATTATATGTGGAATAGTTATTAGCAATTAATTAGTATAATTGTTAGTATTGTTACAATGTAACAATCAGCATCGTTAGTAATTAGCTGCCATATTCCAGCTTGGATGCACTAATATAAGAAGTAAGCTCTTTACTTCTTATAAAGAGCTTACTCTTTATAAGAAGTAAGCTCTTTATAAGGTAAAGAGCTTACTTCTTATAGGCTCTTTACCTTATAATTAAAGGAAAACCAGTTTGCAAGAGATATCATGAGTGGGCAACTCCCAAAAAGTAATCAAAGTAATGACAATCTACTTACCAGAGTTGGCTATTAATTGCTATTAATAATAACTGCATTTTGGTGTGCATAGATGGTGGATTTAGATGGCCTAGTCCACTTATAAGGTCACACAGTCGTGTAGTAAATCCACGACATATTCTACGTTCAATAAGTGAACAGACACCAGGTAATCAGGTCACCTTGTCAGTCACCTCTAACTATGCTCACATGAGTTGATATTGTTTACTATTGTATAGACCCTGACCTTGACCCTCACCTTGATCTTGTATACTGCACCTTATTTCATCTCCAGCCTGCGCCGTGCAACGGACAACAACTCAATTCCTTAGCACTCAGTGAGCACCTCAACTGCTAGCTGTTTAGCTGTTTAGCTGTTGTAGTCTGTACTATCTAGTCTGTACTGTCTATTCTGTGCTGTTTGTTAATTAAGCAGCCTAAAATCACGCTTTCATGCATGACCTTCTTAGTAGGTAGTCCACAGCTTGTGTAAAATGTCCATTTGGAATATGCATGGCAGGCTGAAGAATTGCATGAGATTTAATATGGTTTTGTCTATATGCCTTTTTCGTGCTTTGCTTGCAAAATTTGTATATTGTGAACATGCGTACTGGTAAAGTACTGGCCTTGCCTCCACACGTACCTTTCTGCATATGAAACATTTCAGAATTTCTAGAATTTATGGAAGAAGTAGCGCAGTAGGAGCTGTGTTCTAGGTTAGAGTGTATACTGACGGCCATGTTGTGCTTGGTCCTACTACAACTCTTTATTTATAAGCTCATTCTTTGGAGGAGTAAATTAGGTATCAAATGTCACACTTTACGATGATTGGTGGATGGTGGAATGTTATGCTAGGGCTCTGCTTTTGCGTGAAACAAAACTTTGTCTATGCGATAGTATCTGCATATTATGTTGAACGGCCAGAGTCAATCAGTTGTATTGAATGGCACTCCTTTTGAAATCCCAACATTTGCCAGATAAATTAATTGTTACTTGGGTTTTGTTAGGGATTTCTATGAGTTCATTACGTAAGTAGATCGTGAGTATAAAATTGAGAAACTGGTAGAGCTGTACATTGCTGACAGGCTGACAGGCTGACAGGCAGCAATAGCGCTGACTTGCTATACATCCCCTAACATGTCCTACTGCCTGCCTACATTAATTTGTTGTTGAAAAAACACTACTTGTATGTCATCTGGGGGTTGCCTCCTGTCGAGTACCTGCTACCCTAGATTACAACCTAGTTGTAAAGTAGGTTAACTTGCTGTCATTTTTGGTAACTTGGTATGCAATTGATTGCTGCTGAGGAATACCTTATATCCATGTTGGATTGCTTCCTTCTGTCAACGGCAATCTCTTTGGTGGCAAGTTTTCTCCTTTTCTATATGATATATTTGAAAAAATCGATGGTTTTCGCACTTATTAATGGGTACACCGTACTATAGGAGGGGCAACTCTTAATGGCAATGCACTAAATTGCCTACACCGGTACACCTTTACCCGATTACTAACTGCTGTTAGAATTCCCGTAGTTCTTTCTGTCAGTTATCTTCCACTAATCCTAGTCTCATTTTCAAGGTACAGCATACCGACAGCAAGGGGCGGCTTATGATGAACCTGATACATTGGCTAGGCCTTTGTCTCAGTCTAGTGCTATGACTCGATCCTCCATGGGCACCAGACGTAGAAATCTTCACAAAAAAGACTCTGTAGCTAGAATAGCATTAGATGGTATATCTCAGGTCCTGGTAAGATTGGTACTGTGGCGGCACAACAAAACTGAATTATAATATTGTATGAATTGCTGATGTATTTGGAGCCAGTTGTGGGTAACCTGCCGGCTTATGCTTGGTCTAGTCATTAGTTTGTAAATAAAGGAAGCAAGCAGATTGTAATGTGACCGGTTATTTTATTTATGGTTTACGCTAGAGTCGTGTGAGCTACTGTAATCTCTAAACAATGGTGGCATCTTCTCCATTCCATTGCTCTGAGTAAGAGTGATTTCTTCTATAGTGCCATTGGTGGGTGATATAACAGTTATAATCCATACATTAGAAGTCAACTTTTTACTCAGGGCACTGTTGGTAGGCCTACTTATTGCATAACATACCTATCACCCATGCCAAGGCTCCCTGGTAGGGTACGGTGACCTTATTATTATAGTAAACGGCACAATAGAAGTCATAGAAATATCTATAGAAATGACTATATAAGGTACATATAAAACAATATTGAAGAAAAACCGTTAGCTAACCTATGGAAACGGCTACAAGTATATTCTTTTGTTATGCACTACTGGAAGAGATTATTGGTAGGAATTAATTTTAGCTAATTTCGCTAATTGAAAATTCGGTAATTGAAAATTTTTCTAAAAATTAACCCCGCTAATATTTAATCCCTTCAAGTATTTTGAGTCTTAATAGTAAAATTTGGAGGTTTTATGTATATAAAACAACAGTTTGTGTGATTTAAAATTTCGCTAGTTCAATATTCGCTAACAATAAAGTCCGCTAATTCAGTTTTGTGCTAGGGATTCGCTAACATTAAGTCCGCTAGTAATTTCATCTAGTAGGTTAGTTTACATAATTTACTGAATCCATTGTAACAGTAGCACTGACATGGTTGCGTGCATAGCCATTAACGTGCATATCCGTTTACTTGTCAGGGATTTAAAGCTCCTGGAAAGCCACGCTCACAATTGTACAGTGCACAGAGTCGTAGTTTACCTCCCCCTAGTTTGGGAGATCTGCCGGAGGGAGATTGGGTGGACACTGCTGGACTGGCGGGAGAGACCATACAAGAAGAGGATAGTCTGGATGATGAAGTGTTCTTTGATAACAAAAGTCACGGCACATCTGCTCTAGACCTCAGAGGCACAATGGCCGGTGCTAGCGGAGATTTAACCGCTGCTGGAGCCTTAACCGCTGCTGGTGCCTTACCTTTCATCATTCCTTCTCGTACAGCTGATATTAATACGTAAGCACTGATGTAGATTACACATATGCCATGATATGAATAATATAATCATTGCATTGGTTTGATGCTATATCGCTGGCTGGCCTTTCCCATCTTATGTTATCTGTGCTTGTTTGTTTATCTTGTGGCAATGTGGCATACTGATGACTCAGTATGACCTAGCTTGTAGTGGTATATAGATTATAGGCTTGTGGCAATGTGGCATACTGATG
Organism: Himantozoum antarcticum; assembly: GCA_027564295.1. NCBI lineage: Eukaryota > Metazoa > Bryozoa > Gymnolaemata > Cheilostomatida > Bugulidae > Himantozoum > Himantozoum antarcticum. Next base: position 7,330 of record JAOQGN010339988.1, read on the forward strand.
ACTCAGTATAACCTAGCTTGCAATGGTATATAGATTATAGGCTTGTGGCAATGTGGCATACTGATGACTCAGTATGCCCTAGCATGTAGTGGTATATAGATTATAGGTTGACAGACAATCTTTATTTCATATTTCAAATTGTGATTTGATTGCATTGCTTCTAGTATGTTATTTGTTATGATAATCTTATAATTATGTTTTGATGTAGCCGCCCAACGGCAAGTGGTTGGAGGGCCGGTGTGGTACCCAAACCTCCTATGCCTGGCACTCCTGGCATTGCACTCGATCAGCCAGACTTTAGATTTCCTACTAGGATGGTGGACAATATAACTTCCACTGTGTTAGGTAAGTGAGGTCTCCCCTCTCTGAGCTATAGTATACACACCAATGCTATTCGGGCTCCTATAAATTATTTATAAACTTAGCTACGTGCCCCTTTGGTGATCCAAAAAATTGCTACAAGATTGGCAACTTAGTTGGTATCCGACAATGGAGGGCAGTTGGGAGTGGAGTACCCAGCAATCCTTGACCGAGTTGCTGTACACAATGATGTCCACGTTCTCTAAAATATTTGGAAGATCATGAAATATTTGCATTTCTGATGTTGAGCAGTATCTGGTTCTCGAGTATGTATTGAGTGTTATGGGGATTACCAGCTTGAGATTTACATCACTACAACAAAAGCTTGATGGTATGTTGTGTATTACTATTGATATATAAATATTTTAATACGCTTGCCATTACAGATAAGTCTGACCGGAGACGACTGGGACAAGGTATCATTGGTCGTTTGTTCCACCGGGAGCTCAAGGACAATGATGCTGAAATGAATGTGAAAGATCAGCTCGATGATCTTAGTGATCATAGGTGAGTGCGAGCATTGGGTGATACCAGTGACCACAAGTGAGTGCGAGCATGGGGTGATATCAGTGTATCATATTGGGATGTAGATCATACTTTGCATGAGTGAGGTGATATTTGCATATCATATTATGATGCAGATAACAGTTTGCCTAGACATTAGGTGATATCTGCATAGTATTGTGCTGCAGCCTAGACATCAGGTGACATCTGCATATTATTTTGTTGGAAATCGTAACTGCATTTGCCTTTTAATATAATTATAGTAATATACATGTACATAATTATGTAACTCACAATTGTTAAAAGATTAGATTGGATTAGATTAGAAGATCATTATTTTTACTGTTTATCAGACATAAGTCAGGTAATCATATCATTTCAATGTAAAAATAACGTCTATATTCTAACGTCTACGTCTAACGTCACTTCAGATTCAACTAGACAGGTCGGGAATTGGATATTATTAATAGATAGCAGTAGATAGCAGAAGCATTCTCTATGACCTGGTCAGCAAAGGTTATTATCTGCATCTGCACATGATAATGTATTATAATTGTGTCTGACAATTATAGTCAGTCTGGTTTTCCTTCCTTACTCATAACTTGAAGGTGAATAGGAGTTCTCTCTCCAGCTATTGTCAGCCAGTCAGTGGTCTTCATTACTTCATGTTGGTATAATGTACATATAATGCATCAGTCACCCCTTTACCTTCGGTATATGTCTTTTGTGTGCTAGAAATGAGGCCACAGATTCCAGGATTCGATAGACTATGAGATATTATGCTACTAGTATTTCCCCACAGTGTCACAATAGAGAGACTGTTCTGAAGTATTTTGATATTCCTGAACTACTAACTTCTGAAGGTGGCACAATCTCAGCCTTCCATATTCCAGGATATTATTTACTCTTTGTTTACATGCCTTACTTCACCTACTTCATCACCTTTGTACAGATAGTAGTGTTCATTGTTTCCGTATCTGTGTATGGTATTGCACCAATCGGTGTGGGTAAAAGGGTGGAGAGCCAGGACGTACTGGTCACTGCCCTTTATCCTAAAACTATTGGATTTGAACAACCTGAAAACTTCTGGATCGGCCCGAAACAGGTAAAGAGATTAGATGGCGTGCTTATAAATATTCACTTGTGAACAACTTTCAATTTGGATTTGTTGTCCAATTTGGTAACAATGGCCATAATTGGAGATACATTTGTGTTGTGTCTGCACATTCAACAAACTGTGATATACATGCATCATCCATATTATGTAACAAAAAGCATGCGAGCGATCGGAGATCTGATACCATGTGTGAAGGATCATTGATGAACCAGTCAATGGCAAGATTTTATCCATGCCAGTGGTGTTCATGAGTGGTGTGTGCGGGTGGTGTGTGCGGGTGGTGTGTGTGGGTGGTGTGTGTGGGTGGTGTGTGTGGGTGGTGTATCCATCTTTGCCACCCAATTATGAAAATTCTGTAAGATCCTCTCATGAGAGCCACATGAGAGCACGTATTGACCCAGCTACAGCATACACTCTCTGGGTTCAAAGCCTTGTTTAATGTTCCCATAGGTAAAAGATGAGAAGAACAGAGAAGATGTGAGTGATGCAGGTTCTTTATGCTTGAGTGTCATGTGTGTTATATGCGATGCAGGTACTGGAGACCTTCAGTGTCTTGTGTGATATATGTGTCATGAGATACAGGTGCTGGAGACCTTCAGTGTCTTGTGTGATATATGTGTCATGAGATACAGGTGCTTGAGACCTTCAGTGTCTTGTGTGATATATGTGTCATGAGATACAGGTGATGGAGACCTTCAGTGTCTTGTGTGATATATGTGTCATGAGATACAGGTGCTGGAGACCTTAAGTGTTATACGTGTTATATGTGTCATGAGATGCAGGTGCTTGAGACCTTGAGTGTCATGCTTGTTATATGTGTCATATTATAAAATATGTCACGAGATGCAAGTGCTTGAGACCTTGAATGTCATTGTTTTTTGTTATACCTATGTTAGATTACCGTTTTGTCATGTGCCAGAGCAAATTGTATGGAGTTGGCTTAACAATATTGTGTTTATTTGTTAGATGGATCTGATACATTTAGGGGCAAAGTTTGCACCTTGTATGCGTAGAGACCCAAATATAGATAAATTACATAAAAAGATCAGACAAAGGGAGAATTCTACAGCCTGCTGTGTGTATACGGATAATAGTGGATGCTTTCAATCCAGCGAGACTGACTGCCCCGTAAGATAATTCTCATTCACACTTATAATAATAATAGTGGTGACTTCTAAGAGAAGGCAAATGCAGGCAAAGCTCTGATGCCATAAGTAGCGTCAAATAACGGTTGCTGCTTAACATTATTTATAATTTGATTTATTTACTGACAATTAAATTTATACTGGTATGCTGACAACCCAAATAAAAAAGGTATGCGAAATAAATTACGTGTAGTACAAGTACAAGTGCAATGTTGTGTTATTTAAGTCATAATGATAGTTGGCCAAATTATCCCACGACTGGAGGCGAGCGGAGCGAGCCGTAGGGAGTTCTATGACAACACACGAGGAATACTAGGGTCCATACCATTTTTAGAAAAAAATGTCAAATTCTCATATGGTTTTCATTGCCTCAATTTTGAAGACAACTTACATTTTAAATGCAATTATTATATAACAAAGAAAAGTAAGTGCCGCAAATTCCGAACATTTGTCAAAATCAAAATATTTACCTTTTTAATTTAGTTTTCAGTGAAAGTCAACTTCTTCTTTTGCGCCTACTACTCTACCTAGACTGCGATCACAACATATAAAACCCGCCGCACCGTTACTTGCTACTTTAGACACCTGTTGTATATATGGCGTCTTCCATCGCTAGGAAATATGGCTATACACTGACGTCTTCTAACAATTACAAATTTTGTTTTACAAATTATATACTAACACTTACCGATGCTCAACGTCGTAGCCTGTTTTTGTCCTTTGAAATTTTATAGTCATTTATCATATGCATTCCAATGTCGCGATCATTTTTTCCAAGCACTGAGTACTTCTACATCTCAATAGTCTAATGCACCCCTTTACTTTATCATAAATATCATCATAAGCATCTAACGTTATGCAGGAATGCTACAACTACCGTCGTTTGCATGTATGTTTCCTGTCTGCTGCAATCTGTCTTGCAATAAAGCTTACAAAAAGTTGTTTCTTCAAAACAAAACTGCAAAAACGCACATATTCAATCGTTTCATACCATACTATTTCTTACTTTCTATCCACAATCATTAAATTTCATTTTAAGTTCTTTTAGAGCTTACACTGATTTATAAACATTTATAAAAAGTTATATTTTATTATTATCACATTACAATATCATTATCAATATCATTACAATCACAGATACATAATATCACATTATTTTTAATGGTTTTGTTTTAAAAATCCAACTGCAGCTTCTATCTTTATAACTGCTGTTACTACTATCACTCCTTATAACACAAATACATTTTCTTACTTTTGTTATTTTCTATCTTCCTTACTTTTCTACTTACCTTCTATTTCTAAGATACTATTTATCAAATTATAACTAGGTCTAACTACATAATAATCACATCAAATTTTTTTATATGCAATTTCATATTTTTTAAATGTCCGTACCTCAATCTTTCCATGTCCAATCAAACTACAACACCTAATAGAAGAGGAGGAAGACCTCGTGGAAGTGTCAGACGAGTTGGAAGACCACGCATTGCCATAAATCGCCTTCTGAGGGTACCTTATAATCGTAATGCGTCGCAAGCACAAAATGTAAATGCTAATGTTGATGCTAATGCTGAACACAATTACGTTTTTGAACAACACAATGAGGGTAATGGAAACCGCAATGACAACCTTGAACTTCAAGTTGAAGATGTTTTTGATTTCGATGATGATGACTTAGACATGCCGGATGTTATATTTCCATTTGCTCAAATAAATTACCATTCCCTAAATGATCCAGATTTCTTAATGCAACGTCAAACTTACATCCAACAACTCGGAAATATATCTTTATTAAATTGCCAACATTGCAAAGAAAAGCATTTTGTTACACATAACGTTGTCGTTCATTCATGTAAACGCTGCAACAATCCTGGTCAACAACTGAAATATTCTGCTGCCAACAATATGGACCCAGGTCCTATGGTTCCTGAGCTTTCAGGTTTAACAGCTGTTGAACAGTTATTGATAGCTCAGGTTACACCATCTATGTCAATGTTTAGACTGCCTCGTGGAGGTCAATTTGGATTTAGAGGTCATGTTTTAAATGTACCTCAAGATGTTAACAGTTTCATAACACAATTACCTCGCCGTATTGATCAATTAGACATATTAGTTTTGCAAAGAGGTATAGCCGCTAGACCTGATTTGCCTCCGAATTTCTTTACCGTAAACAGGCAGCGTGTACTTGCAGCTTTAACATGGTTGCAACAAAACAATCATTATTACAGGGAAATTGAAATCATTCAACACAATCTCGATGCTCTACCTATCAACGGAGTTGTGCAGTTTCCCGATGTAAATATTATTGATGATATCATTCCACCACAACCTGCTGATATCTTAAATGATCAAGGAGCAGTTCTTAACAATGACAATGGCGAAAATGTCTTGCATGCACTTCCTTTACCAAATACATTTGTGCCACAACAATTGCGTGGGCCTGATGAACGTGCTGCAATACAGGCAGCTATAGATGAAAACGAAGTAATTGACTGGCCATCAAGATTAGATGACCCCATCAACGAATTCAACACAGTAGGCTATATAGCAAGGGCATTTCCATGTCTGTTTCCAACAGGTGCTGCGGACCTACGAGCTCCAAGACAAACAAGGGTAACTCCTCTTCAATACTTCTCACATAGTCACATATGTTGTCGTATGAAGATGGAACATTCCACGCCAGTCCTAGCTTTCTATTTTTAGCATACAACAGCATGTTACGCTGGCAATCGTTACAAGTTGGAAGGGTATTTGTTAGAAATGATCCACCACAACAGAATGTTAATGTGAACGACATTCGTGAAATGAATGAACAAGATCGTCGTAACATGACAAATAGAATTCTTAGGTTTGGTTCTCAAATCAGAGGTACACCTCAATATTGGTACTCACGGCAATGCAATCTCATAGCCATGGTGGAGCAGCTAGATGCAGCAAATGTTTTCTTCATATTTTCAGTAGCCGATAACCAATGGCCAGATCTATTAAAATTCTTAGACACACGAAATAGGTCTGTTGCTCAAGCCATAGCACATTCTCCATTGACTGTAGATTCGTATCTGACATTGAGATTTCAAATTTTCTTCAAACAATTTCTGACACCCTATCTAGGCATTACTGACCATTGGTATAGAGTTGAATGGCAGCATAGAGGTAGTTTGCACATTCATGGCTTAGCTTGGGTTAATAACACACCTGATCCATCTGTGTGTGAACCGGTAGAACTGTCAGAGTTTTGGCATAAATATGTGTTTTCTTGGAACACAGCTATGGCACCAGTAGATGACCCAGCAAACTTCTTTTGGCCAGTTCAACGTCATCCATGCTCAATACCTCTTACAGAAGTCAATGATATGAATGCAAACCTAAAGGATCTTATTAACACTTGTCAAAAACATACACGTTGTTCGCCTGGTTACTGTCTCAGAGTACAGGAAGATGATCGTCAAATCTGCTGTTTTGGCTTTCCTAAGCAAGTTCGCCAACTCACTGCTGCAACTTTTGCATACAATGCTCAAGGTGACAGGGCAAAGCTTGAGATAAAGC
>JAOQGN010340099.1:0-13998 GCA_027564295.1 Himantozoum antarcticum
TGTATATCTACATGTATATAAGGTGTATATATTGTACCACGGTATTAATATATCTAATATTGTATATCTACATGTATCTAAGGTGTATATATTGTACCACAGTATTAATATATCTGATATTGTATATCTACATGTATCTAAGGTGTATATATTGTACCACGGTATTAATATATCTGATATTGTATATCTACATGGTTGTATCTAATAATCTAAGGTGTATATATTGTACCACGGTATTAAGCACTGTAATGTATAATATGGAATGAATGGAATGAATGGAATGAATGGATGTTTTTCTACATTGCATTACGTTTTCTATTTACAATTTATTAACATTTATTTACTATCTGTTTGCAAAACTATTTAAGAAATATCAGATTGTGTGCATTTTCATACCGTTCAATAGGGAAATTATGACAGCTCTTTAGCATTCTTTAGCATCTTCGAAGTAGTGGAACTTTTGCTAGTGCATGTGTAACAATGGCTCAACCGGCTTGCCTAGGTCCCAGAATAGATGCACTGACAGTCTGACTCTCTTTAGTCAGTGCTCAGTGACTCTATAGTCCGTACTAACTCTGATAGTGTTAGTTTGTTAGTTTCAATTGCCTACATTATGCTAACCCACTCAATTTTTAAATCAAATCAAATATTTTCTATTGTCAATGTGATTGAGGCACGAGTCGGCATCAAGTCACGGTCATTCAGTGAATAAAAACACCCAAAAATGTTTACACATCGTTGATAGATTCTTGATCAGAAAAATGAGATGCTTAAAGTCGTCATACTTCAAAAGAGATGGGTATAATGCAATTACACTGTAACAATAGCAAATGGGCTCTATTCATATAATTGAGGGCTCAAAGGGCGGCATATTTTTATAAAAATTTAATAAATAAGTGAACTGAATAACTTTGTGGCAACAAAATGCGCAATTTGTGAAACTGATGGAAAAATAGATTAGAATAGATAAACAATTAGATACAATCATCTCTAGAATGGGTAGGATAAAATAGCTCAGAGACATTATCGGTAGCAAGGATTGGATAAAATATTAAACAATAATTATTTTCTAGAGAGATCAGCGGGGTATTGGTATGCTCCTCAGCCTTAGAGCTCAGTCAACAAATTCCTTCTCATTCATTTGACGTTCTTCAAAGTTTAATTTTTTGCAATTAAAGTTCTTGCTTTGCAATTTAATCTAATAGAGACAACCTTGCATAAATGCACCCAAATGGCATAACAAATCGTATAATATAGTATAAAAGTAATGGATTCAAAACAACATGTGAACTATGTGACTTTTAGTGCAACAACATATAAGACTCTAACCAATTGCTAGCCTAGCCTTATATATCAGGGCACTCCTCTCTACGGTGGTTGGGTAGAGAGAGGAGAACCCCTAACCACTGAAGCTAGGAGAGCCTGATTCAAGATAAGGCCGGTTATAGCCTACTCCTTGTGTGTAGAATTGGGTAGCACAGTTGGAACACTCAACGAAGGAAAACTATGGCAACGCTGACCATGACGATTGATCTTATAACATGAGAAAACTAATGATTATCATAAATCAGTAACTCGTCATCACATCATCATCACATCGTCATGTCATCGTGAAATCGTGGCATCACAATATATATCGTCATCGTGTTGTCACGTCCTCATGCCGTTGCACCGGCAGAGTTATTATAATTATTGTTATTTTGTACTAATTTTTCAATGCAAGTAGTAGAGCCTAGTCTAGGTATGCAATCTCTTTTAGATGATAACCTAAGTTTTAAGACCACAACATGGATTAGGTGGTGGCATTGTTGTCAGAGCCCATAATTGAAACATCAGATGTTTTACCGATTGCTAAAGCAAACAGCAAACATAGCTCTCATAAAATTCTCCGGCATCATGTTATTTATTATAGCAATTAGCAAACACAATAATACTCTGCCCTCGATTTCACTAAAATAGGCCTACTACTCATTTAGCACATCACACTTGACAGGGTCTTGAGACACGCGTCTCGTAGAGGGGCGAACAAGAGGGGCGAACCTTTTATTATGACATTTCTAAAATGATAATTATTTCACACGATTTATAGGGGTCTCAATCACACCACCCGCAATGCTTGATTATATTAATATCCCTTACTATCTGCATTCAGAGTGATTCCATTGATAGCTTCACATTACATTTAAATAAAATATTTTAAATGACAATCAAATTTCAAGTATGTTAATAAATAATTCTAAGAGTGTTTGGTTATATAATACATAAATTAGCTAATATATAATGGCCAAGACAAGTGGGTGGACTTTGGTGAGGATGAGCCGAGATGCTACAGTAACGTCTCAAATATGTGAGGCCTTGCAATGTTTAGATCAGAAAATACATTATTTTGTAATTTGTATACTGTAGCGGAATCCAATAAAGAGTATAGTAATCTATCAGTACACTTCATTGCTAAAGATAGCTTGTTGTAGGAAGCGTAGGAACAGTAGGGTAGAGACAAGTAAATTGTTATAAATCATTGAATGGGGCTACTGGAATAGCTTGTAACTTGTAGGATTTTGGATACCGCATATGCACCATCATTACTTTGGTTTCAACATCTTTTACTTTTTGGTAGTACTATCTTCCAAATTTGTTTTCAAATTATTTTCTAATTGGTTTTAAATTTGTTGTCTGTTTCAAGTTTGTACCATGTTTGTTACAAATATTTTTCAAAAATATACTAGTGTATATTGAAAAATATGAAATATTGTTGTAGGCTAATTGCAACAACATTCACTGCTATGAACTCCTAATGTTTTGTGTGGATACCGAGTAGTCTACGAGTGGAGTTACCATAACCTAGATCCCAGGAATATAGTAGACCATAGTAGAGGTGGTATGGTACGAGACCATAGTAGAGGTGGTATGGTACGAGACAGTTTGGAGGCTAAATTATAATTATATAATTGTCCACAAACTTCAGGTTATATCAGTGACAATGGATGGATGTGCTTCACAATTGCCACACTTCACTGACAACTAATAACATAACAAACAACCACCTCTAGCCACTAGTGACAACTCAGAACAGGTACTTTAGCCTCTAGTGACTACTTAGAGCAGGTACTTTCTCAACACAACTGACTAGTCAGTGCAAGTGCTTGATAGCTTAACAATGTTTAATTAATATTTTAATAATTTTTTGAGCAGAACTGGAATATAATATCGTAATATTTGGACTATAGAGCTTGTTTAATGGCCTTTCAAAATGTTATCCTGAAGCTTTATTAGTGATATCAATTTTTGGTACACTTGTAGAATGACGTTCAGTAGCCTGTGATCCAAAACCTCAATCGACAATCCCTGTGCACAAGCCACCAATCTCAAAATCTCAGGCTACTGACACCATAAAACATTCTAACCCCATTTCTATACCAATGGTTTGCCTTGCTTTGGGTTTAGGGTGGTTTTGGATTCCCATCGGGTAGAGTCGTGTTTTCCATATTGTGCATCACAAATATAATTATAAAGCCTCCACGTGGAGGTATCGCGCACAAATACAATATTTATTTATACATTTGTTGGGTCCAGCCATAGCCTTACTATATATTGCTAATCTATAGTCTATGGTAATCTATAGTAAGTCTATGGGTCAAGCTCTCAGTCATTGGGAGGCGCATCCTCCATCTTGGATATTGAAATTATTATAATATGCTGGTGTTAATTTCCCAAGCAATTATCAATTATCATTAGTTGATCTCATTCCACTGATAGTGAACTCAAGTGATGAGCAAATGTTTCTTTAGTATTTGCAACACTCAAAGACCAGAAATATTGTTTGATAATAGCCTGCACAAATTGTAAAACTAATATGAACATGATAGTTTTACTGCAACAGGGGCGTATATTGTACCCCCGAACACCCAACGTTTGGGGGTTAAATCTCAGGGTAAGAAATTTTTTGTTAAATTTTCTTTAGACTGATTTTCACCAAAACACATCAAATCCATCAAAAAAATCAAAAGTCAACCCCTTAACAGATTTTTTTCAACCTCCCTAACAGATTTTTTTCAACCTCCCAACATTTTTTCCAAGCCCTAGATTTTTAATTGCAAGTTATTTTATATTTGTCGACAAGACCTGCCATGGCAGGTCTTGTCGACAAATATAAAATAACTTTTGGCCAAGAACCTCACTGATCTATTCTTGCCATACTCCATACACTGCATAGACTACATGTACGAGACATCTGAACAACTGACTTGTCTTAAAAGTGACAGGCACTTGGCCTCCTCTACTGCTGAGTTTACCAGACTATGATAATTGCATAGTTGAAGGTTGTTAACGGTTCAAGACTGTGTGCTCTTCTCTTCCCTGTTGCCTAGCCGCATCAGTTAACCCTGATGCCTAACTTTCAAGTAAAAGTTTAATTGAAAAATTTTGTGATATAACTAGCTGCTGGCTCTGCCACTTCCATACACAATCTTTAAACCCATTATATGTCAAAACTCATCGCGGCAGCAAACACAGCAGCAAACACAGCAGCAAACACAAGGGAATAGAAAATTGTGTGCGATCTCTGATCTGGTAACATGACAGTAAAGGGTGTAAAGTCACCATTTCCAGATCCACTAACAATATTGCAAGCATGAAATGCTGCGCCAGTCTAGTGGCATTCCCACCCCAGCCCCACCCCAGCTGGGTGAGTTCAGAGAATCTGGTAGAGTTCACACTCCTTTACATAGTAAATATATCCCGGAAATGTGCTTGGATATATTCTAATGCAATTGCTTAAAGATGACGATTTTATTGCTTTCGGCTGTGAGGTGATTACGGTGACCATTCTAATCGATCATGCATAAAATAATGGCGTTGTTGTAGGCATTTCCAGTGGTAAAACTGACTAATTGAGTAGCACACCATGGTGGTTATCGTACACCATCTAGCCACCTACCTGTCTATTCACGTCTGCAGCATTAGACTGTGTGCCAAGTATAATTCTGTACTACACTCACAACACCCCATACCTAAACTAGAACATTGCTGTGAGCACAGTCTAGAGTTTAGTTCATTCATAATTGTTAATGAAGAGTGTCAAATCTATCAAATGGCTCATTAATAAGGCACGGGACTTTGTCTACAAATAATAGAACAACATTTATTTACTCAACTAAATCAGATAACGGCTGACATGCTTAATATTTGTAAATCAAAAAGTCATCATCATCAGCATCTTTTGACTTACCTCTCATAGCCGGATAGATATCAAATACGCTCCCCAGATAATGAACCTACGCTGAGAATTTAAAATCATTTCAGAAGTAATTTTGGTGCAAAATAGGACTTAACCAGATCTATTACCAATGGCTTAGTAAAGCATAAATGACAGTGTCATGCAACAATGCTGCAGCAAACCACCATTGTCTAGTTAAAAGTAGAGAAATGATAGCAACTATTCAATTGCATTGTTGTAGCAGATATAATAATTATGAAATGAGATCATTTAAAATGTGCTTTATTATCATATTCTCTTCTTTACATTATGGCATGTTAAATTGCATTATTTCACATAGCTTGGTTTCTTTTGGGTGATCCCAAAATAGACCTAGTCTAGTATTGAGGAGACCAATGTTAGTGTTAGTGTTCGGCTCGATAAATGAAAGAGGAAACCCTCTTCGGGGCAAAAACTACAGGTAGTTGGTGATACTCCAACCCAGGTCTTTGCAGATAACTTGTGTCATTGATGCAAACGCTACCACTGCACCACCCCAACCTATTGCGCCTCAACAGGTCAATATCACTGCACCATGTTGTGTTACAATAAGTTTTGTCATATTATATTTGGTACACTTCGGTACATAGGCTACATTTTAAATGTGTGTAGAAAATGACAATTTTCAATTTAACGAGCTATAGATCCGACCCTGGGCGAATATATAAATTAGTGTTTATAGTTTATAGAGCCACCACCTACGATACAATGGATATTTCTGAATATACAGTTAAGTTAAGATGGCATTTGACTGCTACATTAATTTGTAAGATTATAAATTAAGATTAACTGATTCATTACTTGGACAAGGTGTGTGTGGCAGACAATGTAATTAAAATGATCTCTATGGCTGATAAATGAACTCTATAGCTAATAAATAATTTTATAACTAATAAGAAAGTAATGAAATAACGAAATTATGAAATGACAAAATGAAGAAATGTTGAAATAAAAAAGATAAAGAAATAAAGTATTATTAAATTAATGAGCTAATGAAAGAACATCTATCACTACTATGAGAGCCATTTTATACAACATCTTTTAAAATCTACCTTCCAGTAGACTTAGAGCAATGAAAGTATGTGGTAGCAGGTAGCGGGAAGGTAGGGATGGTTTTACTAAGTATATGAGACTTTTTTTATAAACAAAAGAGGGTTTTAATTCCATTTTTACAAGCATACTTATCTTTAATCCCTTCACTCAGTGCATTTCTATTATATTTAAACATATTTTTAGGCTTTATTATTTCATTCTAATGTCTTATCGACTGCTTTATAAGCATTTGGCTTAAAAATAAAACACCAAACAGGCAAATGAAATCACTTATGTAATAACATAATTAATAAAATAATTAAACGGTTAAACCTCTGATTGCCGTAACTGGCAACTGAGTACTTGACTTTTTTGAACCAACTTAAAGCCATCAAAACCCAAAAAACACAAAAATATGGTTGGAGAGTGTTCCGCACAGACACACAGACATTCCGCACAGACATTCCACACAGACACACAGACAGAATGGGGTGGATCCTATCGGAAAGAGTTCAACCTGCCTAAACAAGAAAATTAAGAATATTTTAATATTCAATTTGCACAAGGAAGTAGATAAATGAGCTTGTAGGACTTGTACCATGTACTGTGTAGGGCTTGCTGGAGCATGGTTTGGTGGAGTCAAGAGCTGATACTCGGTTACTAATTTACAGAAACTATGAACTAGCCAACTTGGACGGATTCAAGTAACATTCTTGCCATAATATTTTTAGGAAAAATCTGGAATAATAATTATTTTTCATTTTTGTAATACTGAACCTCCAAGTGAGGTGAGCTTGTGCCCCGGCAGACAACCCAATATTTGTATTGTGCTGTCTGCCGGACAACACAATATTTGTATATTGTGTTGTCCGGCAGACAACCTTTACCTCTTTTGAGACCTAAAAGACCTGTTTTATTGGCAGACAACCCAATATTTGTATTGTGTTGTCTGTGTTGTCCTCAAGTCCTTAATCTTAAGGACTTGAAGCTCTAGTAACTCTAGAATGCTCTAGAGTTACTAGAGCATTCTTGTCATTCTTGTTAATGACAAGAATGCTCTAGTAACAAGAGTACCAGCTAATTTGAATATTGGGATTGAAGAGCACTGAGCAGCCAATAGCATGCTCCGTTATAAAGCTATTGTACTATAATTGTTATTAAATGTTACCTACGTGAGTGTACTCAGTGGTTTATATCATTAACTTACACTGCTCCTCCAACCAATTACATCACAATACGCGTATTCTACAAGTTTTTGTCATATTATGTTAACAAACTGCTTATTAATAAGGTGACACTCAGAATTAAATAATTTGGTGAGCCAGCTATTGGACGCGTAGAGGGATTTAGAGACCTGAGAAATGAATCAATCGCAAACAATGATGAATTAATTTGCCAAATTCCATCAAAATGCATTTATTATGGATATAAAATATTACTGGTGAAGGACAGGCACTAGATATTCATGTTTGTATTAGCGATCATACTTGAAACGTCTCTAAGTGGGGTTTATAAAAAATTTGGGTTGCCTGGTTGTTTTTCTATTGTTTTAGGTGGTAATCCAATAGCTGAGTAGAAGAGCTAGTCGAGGGAAACCAACCTGCCCTACGGTGTTTTCCTGCTGATCAGAACACAGAGAGCAACTTTAGGGTAAAGAATCTTGTCCAATAATCTTTACCTCGAAAAATTGGCATATTGGTGAGCATGAGGCTCAATTCCTAAATTTCAATTGACACTCCTGGTAGAGATAAAAATCGACAAAATCCAGCTCCTATCGACAATTACTGTTTGACCAGCACAGAAAGCTAAGCTAGGCATCAGGATAATCCACCACAAAATTCTATCCAAGCGCAAATCCTTGAATAGAATCTTTTTATCAAGGATAAAAAGTTGTATCAAGGATAAATAGTTTTTTATGAAGGAATTATAGAGACTTCACATTATTCCTGTCAGAGGGTATTATCGCCTGCCATTACATGTCACAGTCTATATCTTCTATCTAGCCTGTCACTACTCTCCAAACACTCTCATCTCTTGTCAACAGGTGCTTGACATGGCCCACCAGTGCCCTCTCGTACAATCATAGCACATTATCATAATCACATACATCTTTGTAAAGTCAACATACCTATGGGACAGAACAGGGCAGATCACTTTAACTTTGGTTTAGCTCTACTTCATCTGCTGATGAGTGAATTCACAATTGCTCCTTCTTGATGCGTTGCCATAAATATAACACCTTGAAGCACAGCTTTTCAATGCCTGCAGCCTGCAAAAAAAGAACAAACGGTTCTTAGTTTGTCTTTGACTGAACAAGGGGCAGTATTAATGCCCCGTTCCACTGCATTGTAATCATAACACTGTTAGAATTGTTCAAGGGCTTCAACTCTTCAAGGGCTTCAAGCTCTGAAGGCATCTGTATGCATTCCAATTCCTAATCGCAATCCAATTTCACGTATTCTTTTGAATATTGAAGTACGGAATCAAATGCCCAAAAATTGAAGGCGGCTTAATTTGTGACACTCAAAAAAATCAACCGGGCTGAAATGTAGACAGATTCAGGGATGTCAGATATCGTTGCAATAGCTTTTTTTTTATCAAGTTTACCAAATTCATTGAGCACCTTTCAATCTCGGAGCATCAATTGAAATTTTATCTCCTTTAGAAATAATTTACCAACAATAATATAACATGCACATTTCATTAAATTCAAAGCTAGTTAATATTTCCTTTTGCTTTATTTGAACAATGCCCTACTATCAGGACAAAGCAGTCACCTGCTAGCACTTGTGAAGGGCGGAGCTATAAGCGTGTCACACTGTGTAACAGCTAACACTGTATATAAACATTGGTTAAAGGCACATGCTCATCATTAGACTACACTTCTGACACCATGGAAACTATTCAACTCAACTATCCCCTTACTATAGATGGCATACCGTACTCCACTGCCAAAGTGATAGTAATATCGCCACAGCATAGCAAGACAGTACAGCCCATCCTACCCAAGGCACAAGCAAGCAGTGCACAGAATGTGAGCGGAGTCTGTGAGAATTCTAGCAGGAGGATTCACTTTAGTAAGAAAGCTCTGAATCATCCCAGACCTCAGTCGGTGACTAAGAGAAATACAAGAGAGAGAAACAGAATCCGAGCCGTAAACCAAGGTATGAGTCTCTAATTAAATATTTAATTGTTTTGTATTCAAATAATGGAAGTATATTTTAAGAATTTCACCAATTCAGTATTTCATTTTTATATAATTGAAGTTCGTGAACTTGCAATGCATTTAAATTTGTGTTATTAAATTTTAAAATAATTTCAAAGTAATTTCCTTTTTTGGTAAGCATGTAGACACTTTTAGCATGCATTATTATTTCAAATGCAGATGTTATTATCTAAGCACAGGTTTTAGGTGATAATTCAAATGAATTAATCAATTATTTATACTTTTACCAGTTGTAATTTATTTACTTGCACAAATAACGTTGCTAGTGTTCGTGCTAACATGCGCAGTGCCCGTTGTTGCAACATTCAGTAAAATAAATTTAAATTTAGCTATTTTATTGTAGGCTTTGTTACATTGGCCAATCACGTGCCGGAAGAGCTCCGAGGTAAGAAGATCAGTAAGGTGGACACACTAAAGGCAGCGATTGATTATATCAATGAGCTCCAAAAGCTTCTTGATGGTGATGATACATCTGCAACTTCTACATCAACTGAAGACATCATGTCATCTCCCTGTAGCAGTAGCAGTAGCAGTGGTGGATCTCCCTGTAGCAGTAGCAGTGGTGGATACGACAAGTGCCCGACTCCCTCCAGCATCAGCAGCTTTGCTAGCAGTCCCTGTCACCAACCACTGAGTGCAGAGTGTCAGGCCGGCTCCCCCAACTACCCCCTACCTCCCTACCCGACCTTGACCCAACCTCCCTACCTCACCAGTTATGCTCCACAACCTGACTACCCTGTCTATCAACCCAACAATACTTTCTATCAACAGAACTTTCCAGAGACTGCTTTGGAAGTTCAACTGCTGCAAGTTCAACATATGAATGAACAGGACATGAGGTATGAAGCCCAGCCTGGCACATGGCATCAGAAGTACTCCAGCAATTACCACCTGCAGGAACCTGACTACCAGTGTCACCCATACACTCCTGCTCCATACTACAACACAATGAGCTCTCAACTGAGTGATGACTGTCTATCTCCACATGGCAGTTATATCAGTGAACAGAGTTCATTGCTAGATGAAGAGAATAGACTGCTAGATATGGTGTCATCTTTCTTCTAAATATTTATGGTAAGTTATATTCTATGTACACAGTCATATCCTTGGTTCACAGATATTTTTTCTAAATTACTTACACTTCATTAATGTTAATTAAATATTCTTCGCTGTTAAATAATAATGACAGTAACATACAACAGTCATTTTTCGTATAATACTAAATAATATCTCATCTAATAACTCAAGAATAAAAGGTATCTATAAAATAATTTATTAAAAGAAAATCGTTGCTCATTTTGACCTGATTATGGCTTTCGGGATTTCGGCTCGATTTTACGGCAGTTCTTTTCTGCTAAAATAATATACTAGTTCGAAGCTGTTGAAGAAGGTGGCTGTGCAATGAAGACAGTACTTGGTACATATCCAATGTATAGTTATTAGCTTGACTAGTAAAGGCATTCATGTTGTGATGACTTGTGTGTATTTAGTATGCAGCATAGCAATGTATGAACAATGTGCATGCAACTCCCATATGCAGCAACGAGATGCAGTTCATTTTACAATATCACAAATACAGTGAATTTGATTAATATTCCACATGCAATACATTATTTTTCTTCTTTTATTAGCATGCTACATCATACATCAAAGTCAGTAGGAACCTTGACCTGCGCTGAAGGAGTAGTGGGATCTAAAGCTAAAGACAAGAGCAGATGACTGGACAAAATCTGAGGTGCTTACTGCAGTTAGACAGCAGGTAATAATATAGTACCGTCTTGATGCTTGCCTAGTTCTACCTGCAGTTCTGTGATTATGGGTAGTATTTACTATCTTCTAAACTGTTTATATAGCCTTGTGCATTCTACCATTGAGAATGGCTGTCTTGGCGCAACTACAAATCTTCATCATAGGATATCACCATAGACATGAATTTCACCATAGACATGAATTTCACCATAGACGTAAATTTCACCATAGCCATGCTAATTTGAATGGTCCAATATTTAATATGTACATTTTACTAATATTGTTGATGGACCAATCCATGTATTTATGTAATCCTCTATTAGCTAATATTTTTGCTTTTTGCCTGGGACGTGTGTGCATTGCATCAATTACTGTTTAAAAATGTATATGATAATATTAATGTTATTATTATTATTATTTTTATTATTTTATGAATATTTCTGTTGTTTATAGGTAGCACCGATACACTCTGAAGATTTGAAGCCCTGTACTAAGCTGGAGCTTTGTATCAGTAAATGCTGTCACCAATACTACAGGACAGTGTCATGCTCCCACTGCTGCCACCGCTGCCATTGCCAATACTACAGGACATTGCTCACCGCCTCTGCTACTTCCTGCCAGAAGCCTTCCCACAGTGCTTTCTGGAAATATGCTGATTTCTTTTATTATTTATATTGGTGAAACTGCAATATGTTGCAATTCACTGAAACGCGATTGTTTTGATACTATTGCATATGGCTGAAGATGATGCACTGGCAAGAGTTTACTGATGTTATTATTTTATTTCTATGATTCATTTTTTGACAATATTTTAGATTGCTTTGCCTTGAATATTTTCTCAGATATCTTGTTCAAAGTTGGCATCATATTCAATATACATTTAATACTATACAATTTTTATATATATTTTTTTTTAATAATATCAGATATTCTATTTTCCAAATATGAATTATTCTTTCTTTATTTGGTGCTCGGAAAATTAATAATTTATGACATTCACTTACCACACACGTGATATGAATAATAAACATGTATCAAAATTATAATACTTGTAATATATCGTACTCTTCAGGCATATTACTTCATGTGATAATGCTATAGCACCAGGAGCTAGTTTAGGGAAAGCCACTGCGCATTGCAAGATATTGTTATTAGTTCGATTGACAAGGAGGAGGGCAAGGAAGAAAAACCTTCTTTCTAAAAATCTCCAGGTCACAAGTGAGACTCGAACCCATTTATGTCATTGCTGCAAGACCAGAGTGGCATGTGATGCTACAAATATAAAGCAATGCTTCATGTAAATACAACTAGCCGCTACTAATCGCTGACATTGGCCATAGGCCTCACCTCATGACAAATGACACCATAAATGACACCACAAATGACATCACAAATAACTAAATCTGGATAATATTGCGTTGAAAATCACACAGAACATTTTGCTTTTCAAACTTAATTATTGCAATGATACAACATTCATTCAAATCTGCCATTTTCTCATCCTAAGTACAATTTTGAGAGAGTCGCACCTCGCGCATCAGCATTTTTGGCTAAGAGGAAATGCACTCCGCCATTAAAGCCGCGTTTCAGAACAAACAATCTAAGCTGAAGTGAATCTTAGACGTGATATGTGTCAAATGCACAATTATTGGGCTCTAATATGAGCGGCAATACCACATGTACATGTATATACTAGAAGCTTTAGCAATAAATCCTAGCAACAAAATAAACTAACAGAAACAAAGAAACAAAATAGCTAAACCAAAGTCAATTGCTGTGACTTTCCTCCAACGATTTCTCCTGCACAGATATTGGGCTCTGGCTCTTAGTCGCATTCCCATGTACATTTACCAGCCTTATTGCGAAAGCTCTTCTCTTGATGGAGTGGTGGCTGTACCACCCCACCCCGCTGGTAAGGGAGCACTATCAATAAAGCTAGGGCTTCTACAGGGATTAGATACAGGAGCTAGAAGGGCAGTCGGTGGTTTACTTCTCTTTCATGCTGCTCTGTAGGCTGCTACGTAGTTACACCCAACCTCTGGGCAGCTTACAGGCTGCAGTTTGTAGTAGATCTTCAGTAAGTGTTGTTCATACTAGGTAATGATACCTATCGACAGCACTGTCTAAAGTCAGTATACTGTACGCACTGTCTGATATTAGGTAGTAATAGCTGGTATACTGACTTTAGACAGGAGTGTCTAAAGTCAGTATAGTGT
This sequence comes from Himantozoum antarcticum, assembly GCA_027564295.1. Classification (NCBI taxonomy): domain Eukaryota; kingdom Metazoa; phylum Bryozoa; class Gymnolaemata; order Cheilostomatida; family Bugulidae; genus Himantozoum; species Himantozoum antarcticum. The sequence continues at coordinate 13,478 of JAOQGN010340099.1, forward strand.
AAGCACTGTCTGATATTAGGTAGCAATACCTATAATTGACACCAGTATATTGTAAGCTATTGTAAGCACTGTCTGATATTAGGTAGCAGTACCTATTGACAGGTGGTGTCTAAAGTCAGCATGCTGTAAGCACTGTCTGATATTAGGTAGCAATACCTATTGACATCAGTATATTGTAAGCACTGTCTGATATTAGGTAGCAGTGCCTATTGACAGGTGGTGTCTAAAGTCAGTATATTGTAAGACGTAAGTGCTTTCAGATATTATAGGTAGTAATACCTATTTGCTCAGGTGAGTAGTGATATACTAGACTACCTAAAGCCCTAGATGGTGTCTAGGCAAAAATAATATTTACTTTATAAAATATTCAAAATCTATCATCCAATTATAAGAAGTCAGGCAAAAAATATTTTTCCATCACATTGTTGCCAATTTGTCTAAGCAAAGTCTAAGTCAAAGCAAAAAATAGCATATATTTGCCCAAATATGGAGATGGAAGCAGCACAGAGAATTAAACTCAT
>JAOQGN010340209.1:0-13997 GCA_027564295.1 Himantozoum antarcticum
TCGATAAGCTGGTGATAACTCAGGTTATTACAAGTCCATGAGACCATTTGGTGAGATCGCTGACTAGAAGAATGTTGGTGCCAAACGTACTTCCAATCAGCATTATCTGAGGTCTCTGTAGAAATGAGTTCTCCTCAGGAAACTCTCTCATGTGGTCACTGAGAGCCACTCAGGAAGCTTCAATGTTCTTAAATATAGGAGCTATTTCTTCAACTTTTTACTCTCGGTGATTGGGAACAGAGATGTCACACTCTATCAGACCGTAGAAACTTCCATTGGCAATCTTTTCTACAACCTCTTCCTGCATCATGCTCCCTAAGGCAGCGTAAAGAGTGCGGTAGAATACGGCAAGAAAAGACCTTAATTCACAGCTTCTGCCCACCAAATTTTCCCACCCACACTCCCAAATGCTCACCAGCCGGTAGCCTAACTCTTTCAAGTATTCCGCTTTAACAAAAGTATCGGCATAAAGACCCGTCATTGGGAGTTTTCTTATAGGGTGGAAGTAGATGTTTTGTGTTAACATCCATCTATGCATAGGTTGTGTCTGCCGGTGCGAGTCTCTCCTCCATTGTGCTGGTGATGGACTTATTTGCAGCTGGCAAATCTCTGTAACTCTAGCCAAGTATGTGCAACCTGGCTGAATTTCTTGTTTCGTTCTGGAACCTGGTTATTCTCAGCTTTCCTCTTTACCAAGTAACCGGTTGGCATTTTTCCCATCATACAGTGGAAATAAAGAGCATTAGCATTCACTCCCAGGACTTTATCGTGGACTTTTGCCTCTTACCCTTAACTTTTTTGCCGAATGCGAGTGTTTCCTTTAGAGTGATAATGATGAAATATTACACTCGGATCCCAGCAAGATTTGTCCTCATAAGATTGTGAATGTCTCTGTTGGCATCTCTATGAGGCAGATGGGTTGTCGACTTTTCAAACCCTGTGAGAGACTGGATGGAGAAAGTCCAACAATCTCCCTTGGAAAAGGAATGCTGAGTGGAGTTTTGGCAAACAATCACCTCACAGCCAATCCAGGGAGAGATGTCGCATCCTTTAACATATCGATCCTCTTTGGCTGGTAGATTTTGCTCTGTGTTTTCGAAGCTTCTAGAAACGGTTCACCATAATAGAAAATCTTAAATCATATTATTTTCTTTCCACGCCTCTTGACAGCGATTTCAGTCCTCTTCAGAAGTTGATGAACTCTTCAAACTACTGTAAAATACTTGTCTGGTTGGGAGATGAGTGTGTTTAAGTTCATCCAACGAATCAATCCACTAGAAAGAAAAGAAACCTTTCACTTGAGTGCAATCAAAGGCTTTGAGATATTTTTCATAGGATAAGCCTGCTGCTATAAAATTGCATATATCCAGAAACCTCAATCGCGATGTCTCTATACAAGTCATGTTATTTGCTTTCTTCATGACAAAGTTTATTTCTTCTCCATTCTTTCGCAAATTTTTGCAAAGATTTCCCCTTTCATGATGTTAATATCGTATCGTTGAGAGTTGAAGCCGATGATGGGAATTGTTGTTAGGTGTTTGACGAGAGCTTTGCGGATGCAACATAAAGTGGCTATCCTGGCATAAACTCTGGGTGTGAAAAAACGCAAAGTATTTCAAATGTTTCTCCATTTCTTGCGATTCCTCTATGACAAAATGTCCTCAGATTTTATCAACATTTCCTCACCAGCCCTCGTGGCTGCCTTGACACTGTATCTTACAAACTACCTGACACAGTCGTTAGCTGCCATTCCATCTTTTCTGAGAAAGCATTTCAGATCAGTAAATCCTCCAATGTTGGAACATGCAGAGATACTTAGAAGTTGATGAGAAGATGTAAGCTGCATTGCTTTGTTGTTTTGAGGGAGATTGTCTTTCAGCAAATAGCATTCAATATCATACGTCAGTCTGTAAGGAAAGAATCAAATGTCCTCTCTCACTTCTATTCCGACTTGCCCTTTCAGACCAGAAAAAATGGTGGCCGGGTTCTTAAAATCGCCTCCCACAAAGTTTAGATCAGTTACCAGATGATGAGTTTAGATCAGTTATCAGTTATCAGTTATCAGATGTTGAGATCGCCAGTAATTCGCTTGACAAGTGGAGCACCTGAAAGCTTTAGCTTGCTGATCAATGTCTTTGATGAAGCTGAATTATTTCTAATAAAGATTCTACATCCTTTTACCTTCCTTACTCACAGAAATCCAAACGACATAGGTTTCTCCGTCTTCGCACAAAACCATGACTATAATTCGTACACCATACAATTTGTCCACACCTATCAAATCCGAGCATTCAATTCCTCCAAAGCCCTTAGCTTTCACTCCCTCTCAATCAATTGTGTGGCAAATCGAAAGCACAGGGAATTGATGGTAGCTTTGGTGGATCTACTACTAAAGCATTTGCAATGTTTTTTGCATTGGCAGGATAGGAAAGCGTTCAAACATCTGAAGAAGCATAAATCGTCATCAAAGATTTTCCAGAATTTGGGCATCTTTGTATGCTTAAAGTGTTTGGATTGAGTTTTATGTAGTTGGGGAGGTGGTAGGGAGCCTTTCCAAGTTTCCCCATGTTCGCAATCAGAATGTGGTATTGGCTATCGTGTAAAGCAACCACACCGTTGTGGTCTTCGCTGCGCTGCTGTAGCTCTCACACCGACAGCCACAAAGTCGCTGCAAAAATTTTCCAAATCTCCCTCTTCAGCAGTGACTCTGGGAATTGGAAACATTGTGGCATTGTTTGCGGAAGAGTGAAAATATCTCAGCTTGTTGGTGACTTTGTGCTGTAGTATAACTCCAGCCCTGCAGTTTATTTCAATCCAACATCTTTGTTGTCTCCAAATCCTACTGAGCATTTCGACTTAGCATTTGTTTGGTGCATAGTTTGCGTCCATATACCACATTCTAATAACATTCAGGATGTTTAGGATTCTCAATTGCATATAGTTTGTCTTTACTGAATGCCAGTACCGTAATATTACTTGAATAATTATACTTCAAAATCATAGAAGTGTACGAATGACTCTCTGACTCCTCCTGATGGTCTCCACTATCTTTGTCATCGATTTTTCTTTCGTGGATTCTGTTTTTGTGCCTATTGAGAGTGTATTTTCTACAAAACTAATTTCGCATTTGTCACAAGTCCTCCCCAATGCATGCTGCTTCCAAACACCAAAGAGAAAAATAACTTTTGTTGTAGATGTGTTTCCCTTCCCCTCCTTCACTCCTCCTCCTTCACCTCCCTCTCTATGTTGACTTGACTCAACCAAAACAAAAAAATTTAAAATCGTTTTCTAATTAATCGTAAAATTTTAAATGATTCATTCAGATTGAAAAACAAACACTTTCAAAATATTTACCCACCTGCAAATCATTCACACATATTTGAACCATTCACACAATTTTAAACCATTGGGACACTTTCAAGCCATTCGCACACTTCTGATCCATTCACACACTTTCAAATTGATCATTCTGTTTTGATTAGTTTTGTACGATTTAATAAGTACTCAAGTTTACTTTTTTACAAATTATGCAAATTACATATTTACTCCGGATTCGAATAGAGATGAAACGGTTTTCATTGTCTAATTCAATGGTGACTTTAAGAGATTTTGATTGAATGGAGAATGGTTATTTTCCCACCTTTTATGCTCTGCAATTTCCATCCCTCAGATTTGTTTCGCTATCAAATCAATAAGACCACACCCATATCTCATCCTCCTCCCCAAATCTATCCAATAGTAAGTAATTAATGGGAAAATTTTTCGCTGCTGTCATTGGCTAATTTATTAGTATTTTCACTACCATTCTACCCCCATTTAGACAGTATTGCTCTATCTCCCACTGAGGAAGGAACAAAAACAAACATATTTCTTCTCCACTATATAATATTGACTAAGTGGTAAGTATTCAAAGATAATGTATATCAGTTCGAACCATCCACACAACTTTGAACAATTCACACACTTTCAACCTATGGGAACCATTCACACACTTCCGAACAATTCATCACACACTTTCGAATCTTTGGCAATCATTTACACACTTTCGAACCATTCACATACTTTCGAACCATCACGCACACTTTCGAACCATTCAAACACACACTTTCAAACACTCAAACAATTTTTTCGAACCATTTGCACACCTTCAATCCCCATTCACATACTTTCGAACCATTCACACACACACCTTCGAGCATTCACACACTTTCCAACCATTCACAGACACCTTCGAGCATTCATACATTTTCCAACCATGGCACACTTTCGAACCATTTACACACACTTTTGAACCATTCACACACACACACACCCTTGAACCCTTGGCACACCCCTTTGCACACCTGAGAACCATCCTCACATCCAAAAACTTAGGGGTGCCTCCCCCACGCCACTCTCCCCCATCAATACAAAACCAAAGGATCCACACTTCGGCTCCTGCCCACTCAAGACTAACCACCACACCACCTTCCTAATCCATTCTAGTTCTGGAATAGGATGACGTGGTGGTGGTGAAAGCTATATCCGTGTGAGAGCACTGATGTCGTTGCTGGCTAAAATTTCTACTAAACCCTTGTCCACAATCTTCACATAAGAATTGTTTGCTATTCCGCCCTCATATGCTTTTGTCATTTGGGCATGCCTCCGCCCTCCTGATTGTTTCCACTTTCATTGTCATTGATTGTTCTTTTGTGGATTCTGCTTTTGTGTCTTTTGAGAGTGTCTCTTCTACAGAAAGTCATTCACATTTGTCACAAGCAAAAATGCGGTCTTCCCCAAAGCATGCTGTGATTATTTATGGCGTTCCAAGTACCAAAGAGAGGAATAACTTTTGTTGCAGGTGTGTTTCCCCTCTCCTCCTTCACCTCCTTCTCCTTCACCTCCTCCTCCTTCACCTCCTCCACCTTCACCTCCTCCTCCTTCACCTCCTGTGTCTCTATGTCGACTTGACTGATCTAAATGAAAATTATAAAATTTAAACTCGTTTTTAAAATTTTGAATCATTCATTCAGTTAGAAAAGCAATCGCACATTTTCAAAATAATCACACACCTGCGAATCATTCACACATATTCAAACCATGCACAGCATTTCATACCATTGGCACACTTTCGAGCCATTCGCCCATTCCGATCCATTCAAACCCTTCCAAATCGATAATTCTGTTTTTATTCAACACATTAGTTTTTACGATCTAGTAAGTACTCACATTTACTTTACTCCGGATTCGAATACAGAAGAAAAACGGTTTTCATTGCTTTAATCCAATTAATCCAAAACCAATCCAAGTTGACCCAAAGTGCTGTAATATACTAATAGTGTTGTAGTAAATTAATATTGCTATTGTTACAATAATGATATTTTAAAGTGTAACTACACACAAAGCATATTTTCTGCTTTATAAGTTTGTATGAGATATCTCACTGTTGGAACAATAATGTAAAAAACTAGACCTCTCTATCTTGATTAATTTAATTTGTAAGTCATGAATGCTTAAAATTGGCAAATGTCTGTCTGTTTGTCCACAGTGAATGTCTTTTTTACCAATTATAATCAATAATACGGTAAAAGAGGGTTTAGGGCCTTTTCTTAGAGATCAGTGAACGGGGAAATTTGAAATTATGATGCTGGTAATTAATAGTTACTTTGGAAGACATGAAACAAAATTTGATCGTGACACAACAAGGGGTTCATGAGGTATACGGATTTAAAGCCCCAAAATTGAGCCTCTTTGAAGCGGAGGTAGGAGCAGCAAATTGATACCTCAATGACAGCATATAGGAGGTAAGATCTTCACAGCTCAATAAATCCGAAACCGTTAATCCCAGAGTAAAAATAGCAGACATGCATTGGCTCATTTTTGAAAAAGCTGAACTGCTCATAACTTCTAAACTAATCCAGATAGAAAGGTCAAGGTTTTTGTATTGTGATATTGGTGATGGGATCTTTGATCTTTCGAAAGTTGAAAGTCTGTGTGCAGTTGCACTTTAAGTGACCTGCTTGATTGAATAGTATTTAACTTATTATTATTCCTAACTAGGTCTGGTATTTGGTGATAATGATTGTCTTGGGATTTCCACTAGGAGTCACAGTAGCAACACACTTTTCTGTAGCCAACGAGCTTGGTGGAGCAAAAAACATGCTATTTGTATTTGCTGCTGGGCAGTTCTTTCAAGGTTTAAGCGGATTGGTGTCTGGTCCATTAACAAGTAAGTGAAGCTAACGTTACTATGGTATGGGATATATTGCCATGTCTTGTTATAGGTACCAGTCCTATGGTATATTGTTATAGGTACCAGTCCTATAGTATATTATAACATAATTGCTCACGAGCAAAGCTCGGAGACGTGGAAATTTCTTGGGAATGCTTGGCAATCGGCAACGTTTCGAGTCAAATTCAATTGCAGTGTTGGAGATATAGAGAGCATAACGTGATGGGTGAACGCAGTTAGTTACATTTATCCTCAATCGTCAGCAGGTCTCTGCAGTCGACACCCTCACAGCTTGTTTCTCCAACAGCGATGCCCAAGTCTTTTGAACTTAGATAAGACAATTAGACAAAGCAAGACACACGTCTCCAACTTAGCCAACAATTTGGAGACGTGTGTCTTGCATGGCTTGCAACACTTGCACTGGTCATTTTTTAACATGTAGATGACAGAAAGATAAGATTACATTTATAAGATTTATTTAAACTTGAATTCAATGACATAAAAGCCGAAGTGATTCAATTACATTAAAATCAGTAATTTAAAAACTCTGAAATAAAAAAGGATCTTCTGTACTTCTCAGTCTTGGCTATAAATCTAAAAAGTGAACTTTTATGAGTGCAACGAGACTTGTGCTGTTGATTGTAATATTAACTACAATGTTATTTAGAGCACAGTTCCCTACTAAAATTTTATTAAAAAGGGTGGCTGTACGCAGCAGATAAATTTCCTGGATGGTAAATTACTTCGCCATTGTCAATATTTCACTGTTACAGCTTTCAATGCCAAAAATAAGTTTCAAGGCGTAGTTATGAACCGACTCTTAACTATCTTTGTCGCATTGATTTAAAAATCCATACCAGGCCTCTATTGCATATAATATTACAGATAAAATGCATGCATTCTAAAATCTTAGTCTACTTACTATACTTACTCCATTACTAAAAAGTTGCTTTAGGATATAAATTATACAGCTCACTTTTGATAAAATGTAAGAAACATGCTCTTTAAAACACAGGCTATTATCGACAATTACACCTAAAATCTTAGTATATTCTACTGTTTCTAGAGATGTGCCATCCATGGTGACTGCTGTGATGGCATTTTGCTGACCACCTCGTAGTTTTATGGGCATAACCAATGACTTTCTAGCATTCAGAATCATATTTTTATGTAGGCACCATTCCTCAATATAACTAACTGAGGCAACCATGGTAGAAGTATGATATTTTCTCACAGGAGTGTGGATACTACAGTCATCAGCGTATTTTGTAATTTCCCCTGGTGGTGTCATATCATTTATATAAATGATCCATAGCAGAGGTCCAAGCCGAGAACCTTGAGGGGTGCCTATGCTGGTAGTGAGAGCAGATGAGACAAATCACCAACTTGGACATATAAAGTTCTTTCGGACAGATATTCATTGATAAGAAAGATAGCCAGGCACCTGCAAAAACAAACATAAAATATAGTATGCCAGTCCACGGACATCTCTGTAAACTTAGAATTATTTTGGAGCTTGCAATGTATAAGGGCATTGACTGTGGTGGTTGGCCAACATTCCCCATTTTCATAATTTTGTAAGAGTAAAGGGTAACATTACTAAATTGATCTATCCAGCAGGTGTCTCGTTTCCTCAAAGTGGTTTGTTCCATTTCATCTATGGATGCAAAGTCCTCGTAAAATTGGAAAAGTTCCCTTTCTGTTGATACGAGACATGGCAATGGGAGCATTTTGACATTGTCAGGGGATGAATGGGTGCAGCAGAGTTCCCTGTCACCCTATGCTCCAATATGACTCCGACACAGCAATTGGCTTTGACTTGACATGTTGCTGATTGCCAATCTTTCCTAAGAATTTTCCACAGCTCCAGATTTTGCTCGTGAGCAATTTTTGGCAACTGGAGTCAAACATTAAATTGCATCAAATTCAGAGCAATGTGTGTGTGGTTATAAGTGGAAAAACCAATCCGTTGATCAACTTTGACTCTGATTGGACACTTGCCATTTCATTAATTGACTTGAAAATTCACCTTTAGTAAGACTGCGGGAAACATTCACTCGCCGAGAAACCCTCAATCTACATAGAGAGAGGATGCACAACATTGTGGTACTAAAAGATCCTTTAGTAGAAGCAACTGAAAAGGAGAGAATGGAATAGTAGTCCGAAAATGGTGTGAACCAAGCTTTACCAGGAGATCATCTCTACAAGTACATATCTTACATCATCACAATCATCCCTTTCCATCATCTAAAACCGGTGGAGGAAAACGGAGAATCGAATCTCATCCGAAGGTGTCAGTTCAATGTCTATCGACAGAGCACTCTCTACCACAACCACACACACCCTACCTTGATGTCAGACCCTGTACAGAGTCCAGCACCGAGGTTCGTAGTTGTCGTCAAAATGAAAGCTCGGAAAACAATACCATTACAACGCTTTTTGGGTGACTGCTCCCCCATATACTGCAAGAATCTCCCATCTGTCCACATCCATTGAGAATATGCCCTCAGCCACACAGTACCCCAAACAGTCTCCCAATCATCTCCATCTGCCTGGGGATTTCCCCTACATACTTCGTTCGTAAGGGAAACCTCTCCGCCGCCCCACCCCGATATCACTGCTGACCCCATCAGCACCATAACGCAAATGCTTGGGCGGTCATTCAACAACATCAATGGTCAATAGCCTTAAAGCAAAACAATAACTATGCACTGAAATCTCCAAAAAATACTCTCCACCTATTGGTCCATGTGACTAAGGCACAGGGTGAACTTATTTGAACCTTTTTAATATTCAAACTGCAGTTGCACCCGAATGTTCTTTACATCATAAGAATACTCGTCTCCTATTAGCTAATCTCATATATAGGACAAATATCAAACTGGGGATTGTACTTCCTGCTGTATGCTGCTCACCTAGTGGCCTGGGTGGGGGTTTTGACCTCCCTTCCACAATTTTTGCACAGCTAGAGAATATTGAAATAAAGGTGGAGAAGAGTCTACGCTAGTACCCGTTCGGAATTACTTATGATATATATGTAGAGTGTTTTTTGCCCAAGTTCGATTTGCCACGCAAATCAGTCACCAGTTGCTCAGCATATTGACCTGTTCAAACATCCCAGACTTTACCAAGCCAAAATTATTTGTGCAGGATAGGAGAGATATCACTGTGCAATGTGTGACACGATTCGTCGAATGGCCAAAACTGCTGGTACTATCGTGAGAGAAAGGCTTTGCGTTGTGTTGAGAATATTTGACAATGTTGTCAATGATATTGAAAGAAAAGAGCTGACCTGAAAGATGCCGAACTCTTCAACCTGTATAATTATGAATCAAGAACAAGCTTGTTGGCATATGAGACTCTTTACTTGCCTACCCACACAGGGTGTCTATTGTTGATTTCAACTCACAATGCCGCTATGACCGGATGAAGGGGAATTTGTATATGTGCAAAGAGGAAATCAAGCTTGTTGTGAAGAAAACAAACAGTATGACCTCCATCGAGACATCACACCTAAGGTTTCACTTAAAAATGATATGTCAAAACCAAATATTATGTGAGTAATATCCTATTGCAAATTTTAATAGAATCTATCAAAATTTGATACGCTCCTGTTTCCCCTAGTTTTATCCTCCCCTGTCGAGTTGTCAGGCGAACAGCATCAATATTCAAAATCTGCACATTCTGATGATTCTAATGATAATTGTTTTCATCCATTAGCCTCAAATTTGAAAAACTTGACATTTTTCACTCCTTGTACATAGACAATACACACTAAAGGAGTTTTATTCCCCATCTTTGCTCCAGAATGAACTTGTGACAGTTATCCAGCAACATCGATGTAATAGACTATGTTGCAGATTGTTACTTAACACCTTCAATGTCTTAAAGAGGTTGCAAGTGTGTATTTAGTCCCATCTATACATTACAGCAAACATTAAACGAGTTTCATTCCCATCAATGCTACAGAGTGAATTTGTAAAGGAAGTGCAAGCCCTAGTTCGACCTGTGCAATGCAAACTCCAGTTTGCCTGAATTGGATAGTTTTCCGAGATCAAGCCCTCTTTCACCGCCGGCACTTTCTTTCAGCGAGGCTGGATGCCACACCGTCTACCCTAAGCTCCAACGGTCTAGGAGTTTTCCCAGATCAATCCTCAATCAGTTATGTAATACTAGTGTTGTTGAGCAATTGTCGAGGTTAATGACTGTCAAATGAAAACGATATCAAAGTTGACAAATACAGCAACGAGTTCAACTGAGATCAGTGTGGGCACTCAATTATCCAATCAACATTGATTCATAATATCTATATAGCAAACACGCGAGTGCTCAATAGAGTCCAGTTCAGACATTACATCAGAAACAATGTTGCAATAATTTACCACTCAAGCCACTCATTTACCACATTAATACAAACCGTCTGTCAGCAGTCAGAAATATCAGAGGACACACCATCACCCATATGCTTCAATGGTTAAGGGGTTTCCACATAGGGGAAACTCCTTAGCTACCACCAACATTCATAGGTATCACCATCAACTGAAACACATAACAAAATCAACAAATACAGTCAGTTCATGATGATGAGCGGTCAGTTGTCCAACCAGCATTGGTTCATTTATCTAATCAGCCGCAATTCATAAATATCCATATAGCAAACGCATGAGTGCAAAATGATTCATTCATTCTGTCCAGTCAATATCGAGTGCTAAGCTATCTTTGTTATAGTAGTAGCAGTAGGGTAGCATCGATCAATTTTAATAGAGTTGTATCAGAAGATTTCCATTGTGAACAACTGTCATATTTGCCATTGAGATCGGTAAAAAAGAGATAAGCATCAACTCAGGATCAATATCACAGGGCTGACATCGATGGTACAAGGGGTTGGCATCGATGTCAGCACTGTACCTTCGATGTTAGCAGCGTACCATCAATGTCAGCGCTGTACCATCGATGTCAGCAATGTACCATCGATCTTTGCAATGTACCATCGATGTCAGGATTGCACCTTCGATGTCAGCAATGTAGCATCAATGTCAGCAATGATCCATCTATGTCTGCAACGCATCTTCGATTTCACAGCACCGCACAAGCAATCAACCCTTCGATGTCACAGCAGCACCATCAATGTCACAACTCCATAGATGTCACATTACGCCCTCTGGCGTCACTTCATTGTCACTTCAATAGCATCGATGGTGCTGATGCACCATCGATGTAACACACACCACCACCATCATCATCATCACTCGATCAAATACACCTCTTCAATGCTCTGTCGGTAATATGTACAGAAGGCAATCGCCACTCAGGCGTTTACCCCAGTTCACGGTCAGATACTATCATTGACCAAGGCTCTTTAGTTGTAAACGTATTACTAATACAAATTTCCACTGTTGTTGTTGTTGTGGTTGTTGTGGTTGCTGTGGTTGTTGTGGCTGTTGTGGTGCAGAAATTGAATCCCGTCCAATAAGTCCCTTGAGAACAGTCTCCCAACAGTCCACCCTCCTATCTATATTAACAATTCACACGACCCCAGGTACGTGCCTGCAGTGTGTACCTCCGCTCCCCCACCACCCACTCACCAACAACAACAGCGGCGACTCCACAAACCCCAATGGTACTCCCAGAAATTTCATACATTCCAAGACAATAACAAGCACTGTAGTAGCATAGTGCGAGCAGATCGGTACCCTCGGTCAATATGTAGGATGCAAATAACCAGGGATCCACACCGGTCATGACAGGTTGTCCACGGTCCTTCCGCCACCCATTTGTCATGACGCCTACAAACTAAGCCTATTTTGGCATGAGCAAAAGAGGTAACCAAGTTCAAATCAAAGGAGGGTGGTCAAGACAGGTAGAATGCGAGGATTTTGTAGAACCCAAGGCTAGGTGAAATGGGAATGGGGGCATGATGTCCATAGAGAGCATATCTCTCAAGAAGTAAATCTGAAGAGGAGCGGATCTGGTCAACTCGATGGTGCATCATCAGCACCACCCTCACCTGGTGGTAGTAAAGGTCAAGGACGTCGTGGTGACGAAAGAAAAACGAACGCGACACCGAAAAGGAGGAAGCCGCGTGAAACGAAAGGACATCGTGACAAAAACCACCAAGGTGTGAACAAAAGCCAAGGGCGTCATGGCAACGATGGAGATACGACTACTCCGGAGAAAAGAAGGAAAGCGCGTGACGAAAGGACATCGTGACACAAACCTCCGGGCTTAAACAAAGGCGTCATGACGACGTTAGAGACACGACTACACCACAGAAACAGAAGTAAAGCACGCGTGGCCAACTGATGCCACGACAAACATAACAAAGACGTCGTGACAAAATATTGGCTAAAAAACTTAACGAGAACATCATGACAAAGAAAGTAACCGGTAACAAATGGCCATGGCCGGCAAAAGGACATTGTGACAAATACATTTTACAAAAGAAAACAACTTGACAATGAAACAAAAACTACATAACAAGGACACAGTGAAAATGAAAAGAGTCAAGTACATAACAAGAGCAAGAGCATAGGGACAACGAAAAAAATAAAGTACGCGGCGATGCGCAAAATACATAATTTGATGCAGGAGACAAATAAGATATTCGAGCAAGGACAGCGCGCTACAAAGCAAGGTAATGAGATGAACGAGAGAGCCAGCCCCAGCGATGAGGGCTGCCTAACCCTACTACCCCTAGGCTAGACATCGTGATGGGTTGGTGGGCATTGTAATTGTGCGTTTGGTAGAGATAGGGTCGATATTTGGTCACACTATGCTACTAATCACCTGGTCGTGTCGTTATTTGATTCTCCTCGGTGAGTCATATCCATCACAATAACCACCAACAATGACAGAGAGAGATACAAACCATCCAGCTCGGTGTATAGGTAAAGAGTGAAATGTGAGATTTCCACCTGTGCGATCAGCACCACCCCCTGCCAGGAAGCGGTAGCCAATGCGAGGTCATGCGAGCCCCTCACCTGCCAGACAGTACGTCCGAGGGACGGCGCCTCCCGTCACCTGTCTTGTCTCGGATTCGGGAGTGAACTGCTCCACCCCGCTCCGGAAACCCGTAATATATACACGCATTGGGGATGCCAATGACACTCTTGCGCAATCGCAGAAACTGTGATTGGGAACGGCACCCTGTGGAACAAAACGGTCATGGCACCCTGTGGAATAAAATGATCAAACAGTTTATAGCTTTCTACAAAACGACTTTATTGTTGAAGACAAAAAACAGTGTACACAAAAGATCAAATTATTTGATTTCATTCTTCCCCGTCTTTGTTCACATCTTGCCAAACGAGGTCGAATACATACAGCACACGAGCTCAGCAGCTCCAGGCGAGCTCGCATGCCAGTACCTCTGTAGTTTGTCCATTTCCATCGACAGTGCCGGTGTCAGCACCTATCCCATCATTTGTGATGTGACAGCATATGAACCCATCGGAGTCTCTGTACCCATTAAGCGCTTGCCCACAGGTACCTGTGGCCATGAACGGGAGCCTCCGGACGGCCGTGGCGACAGCAGAGGTGTATTTGACATATTTGTGGAAATTGCCACGTGGAAGGACATCTCACCTCTGTCATTTCTCACGCAGATGTCCTCTGCGGGTGGTAGGAGTGGATCCAAACTGAAAGAAGAGTTGTCGTAGAATAGGTGTTTGCCCTCGTGCCGACAGAACAGCGTGACCAACGAATAGGCACAAGCCATTCCACCTCTATCGACTAAGACATAGCATGGCGTTTCCCCTCTGCTGTTGCGGATGGATCAAAGTCTGAC
>JAOQGN010340320.1:0-13997 GCA_027564295.1 Himantozoum antarcticum
GGTTTTGATATAAAATGCTAATTATCTCAGTTCAGCATAAAACCAGATAGGACATTTGCATACTAAAGCAGCGATTTGTGTTAAATATTCTAAACAATTTTGGAAGGAAGTGATTTTACTCTACAGTCTACACTATTAACTATATGTAATTGTCTACTGATGTTTATTCGCGCCTACTTGATGGCAATCGCTGTCGGACACTCCATCCTCACTATATGTGCTACTAATATTTAATTATCCAAAATTGTGTCCACATGTTTGAAATAAAAGCCATAAAAACCGATACATGTTTTAGCCGACTGTTGAAGGAAAAGGAAAGAAAAATTATCTTGGCTCATGGTTCCAATTATCTGCCTGATATATTGAATGATACTATATTTTACCCTCGTCCCTCGCCGATCAGCAAATCAACTTGAGAGACGCTCATCAGCCGATTAGAATTCTGCATTTTCCAAGGCGTTTTAGCATGTCACCTTCATTTCATGTATCGATATTCACTTTATTTATCGATGGTGGTATTAAACTAATAGTTGTAGTTTCTTACTCTGTACTATGTATACCATTATTGTAGTGCTCTTTTGTCAACTTTGCCAAGCGAAGCGAATGCTTCAGATGTACTACACCAAAACATGCCAGGACAGGTAACTAGTACACAAGAAAGCATTGCATTACCCAAGCATTACATAACCACAGTATTGCGTTACCCTAGTATTGCATCTGCCATGCATTACATCAGCAATGCATTGCGCCAGTATGTCTGGCTTCCTTTGCTGAAAATAATATTAAAAATAATATATGAAATGGTTCAAGTACGTATTCTATTATGCTAAAATTATTCTTTTGCACTTACCCTACCTTGACATTGGTTGGGGCGGGGTCTAAAGAAAGCCTTGTGGAAACATTATGGTGGCTAGCAGTTAGATTGTTGAGAATCAAAGAACTGTAAACATACCAGCGGATTGGCCGGCCCATACTGAAGACTGCCTAGTGTAAACATACCCGCGGATTGGCTGGCCGATACTGAAGACTGCCTAGTGTAAACATAGCTTTATTCTACTTTCAGCACATAAAGCCAGCTCACATCATCAAGATAATGACGATGGAACTAGTCAAGTAGGATCTAACCCTTGTAACAGTAAGTTATACCGTATATAATACCGTGATATAAAGTTACACCGCATGCAATATCCCTACTGGAAGAAATAATTGGTTGGAATTAATTTTAGCTAATTTTGTTAATAGAAAATTTGCCCAAAATTAATTTCGCTAATATTTAATTCCTTAATTTTTTTTACAATCGTAGTAGTAAACTTTGAAGGTTTTACATAGAAAACAACAATTTGCATGATTTTAAATTTGGCTAGTTCAAAATTAGCTAAAAATAAAGTTTCAGTTTTGTGCAAGCGCAAGTGCAAGTTTTATGCCGAGTTACACATGCCCTTTCTATACTGTTATATGCCGAGTTACACAATGCCCTTTCTATGCTATTATTGCTGTTATATGCTGAGTTACACAATGCCCTTTCTATGCTATTAGAGCCATATTAGATCACAAATCGCTTAGGTTATGGACTATGACAGTTTGATTGCTTCACGATGTTGTTCACAATGCATAGTCTTACTTTCTGGAGCACTCCCGACTCTGTTGAGGCTGGGGGCAGGCAGGACTGTTGTCGGTCGATGCTGCACAGACAATTTAGCAAGCCCTAGAGTTGTCTGTTTGCGTCGTATTAACAACTGGATGATGATGGCAAACTACTTAACTATTTGTTATTTTACTATGCCTATTGAAATCTACTCGCCATGGGAAAGTATTCCTCAACAACACCACTGGGACTAATTAATTGCTCGTTTGTGGGCATGCTCTGCAGTTGGTGCTTGGATATGGGGACAGGAAATGAGCACGTTTTAATTGCACATTAGTTCTATATCTGCACATTAGTTCTATATGATTGTCTGCAATCAGTGTATGAGGTTTGCCAACTCATCTACTGTGTTCTTAGCTGTGATAATACGAGGACTGGATGGTTTGACTACTGAGCAATCACTAATGGAGGCTTTAGCCGCTATTACCTCACTGGAACCTAAAAACTGTTATGTGATGAGAAACTTCTCAACTGGCGTCTCACTCGGGTACATAGTTTCTGTAATACTGTAGTCTGTATTGGCACACTTTTAGCAAACTTTCCATGTCAAACCACATATCCAGCCCAACAATCATTATTTTTGATATTCAATATTATTTGATCTTTGTCAGTTTGTTCTGCATACTTAGAAGCATCATGCTAAATAGAAGTCCTATGTTTTGTTGGAGATGGAAAAACAATATGAAGTCGGTTGTTGGCTAATCCATGATCTGTCAATGAGTGGTTTGTGAGGTTTGGAATCAGTGAATTCTCAACTAAGATGAAATATATTGCTTAGCGATGTTTGTGTCAGGGCCATGCTAATGTAGTCCGTATTATTACTAATATTGGCCCCACTGCTCTGTATGCTATTATCTTACTTTGTTTTAGATATGCTTTTATGGAGTTTGACACTGCGTTAAATGGCAAGAAAATACGAGATCATTTTACAAATAAACAGTCATTTGAAGTAGACGGGAAACTTGTGATGGTGGAATATGCCAAAAACACATACTCAACAATGTATGTATTGCGTTCTTTCTTTCTTGTGAATCATACGGAATGAAAACATAAAATGTTTTCCTACTACTGAACGTTAATAGTTTGTTTGTTTTAGCAATGCACAAACTTTGACCCTCAACCAGAGAATGGCCCCCTGCGTTATTACATCCGGCTCTGTATGCTCTGCCCTTCATAAATCCCATGCCATCCCATGCCAGACACAGCAACGGCAATTGTATTGGAAGTCATAACATAACTATTGAGAGTTACAGACCGTTGGACGATCAAATAGGAAGGATATTACCATGCTACTTGCTTTATGTACTTTTGACCCCTGTTACCCGTATCATTCACAAACATATCATTGCTGGACAGTGGATACTGTAACATATGTGTGGCTGTGATAAAGAGTTGGTGCAGATAGCTATCTGGAATCATGCTGCTGAAATGTTAGAATGCCAACTTGGGGTGAGACTCCAACTTGGGGTGAGACTCCAACTTGGGGTGAGACTCCAACTTGGGGTGCCAACTTGGGGTGAGACTCCAACTTGGGGTGCCAACTTGGGGTGAGACTCCAACTTGGGGTGAGACTCCAACTGGTATACGCTATCCGGTACTTGGTTGTATTTGCTGCTGTGTATCCAATTTTGACTCCCAACTTGAATCTAAAGGCCGAGTGATAATAATGAGCATTGTTAAAATTGTTAACATCTGTTGGTGGCCTAAGCCAAGGCTGCATATACTGCGCTCAATTTGCTCTCAGTTAGGGCCGGGGCAAATTTCCCGTTCGAAGCCTTGCCCAGAGGCCCTCAGCATTGACAGCATAGCGTGTACCTTCTTTTTGGTACACATGGGAATCTAACCCGGATCACCAGCGTAGTGTCCGTGCCCTCTTCCCACTGAGCTATCCCTACTCCCTTATATTGTACCATTGAGTATCACCATCCTGCTGGTACTACCCACTGCCCACTGCCATTGTAGATTAGCCAGCATACAGTACCAGAGTATGGACCAGGTACAGCAGCATCAATATGATCAGTATAATAACCACCACAACCAGCAGCAGCATTACCGGCAGCCCACAGAGTATGAGCTACAGGTATCTTATACACTTGTACTATTTACATGTACAGCAATGATCTTATCATCAATAAGTTATTTATTATAAAGTTGGGTATATTCATTTCTGTTGTTACACTGGTAGAAATTATTATTGTCTACTTGCAATAGATGTAGTCAATTTGTATGTAGTCAATACAGACAGTACCTGTGTCTGTAGTCAATACAGACAGTACCTGTGTATGCAGTCAATACAGACAGTACCTGTGTCTGTCCCGCCATTTTGTATACAATAATATATACACCGAGTGCTACTGAAAACATGCTGCAGTGCTGGCAATTCCAGTGAATGCAATGCAGTGCAAGTGCATGCCGATGCTCTGCAATTTGGCTCAGCTCTCTTGTTGTGACTTTTCAAACCTGATGCAGGGAGGTGGGAAAGGAGGTGGAAAGGGAGGTGGGAAAGGAGGTGGGAAGGGATAGAGACATAACTTTTGGAATCAGCTAATCAGATGCGAGTCTTCAATATACTATGTTGTGTATACAGTTGCCGCTGTACTATATAGCAATGCAATATCACTATTATTAATATAATATGTATTTGTCAGCACTGCCACCAGGTCGTTGTAGGCACCATGTCTAAATATGCTGTCACATAATTGTAGGCATTAGCTGCTAGCTCAGCCCATGAGATGCCAAGAACGCAGAAATATGAACAAGAGGCATATGCAGCTGCCAAACCCACAGCTGCTAACGGTTACGCCCACCTACCACAATATCGTATGTACACTTCTGCAGTAACCTCCACCCCTCCCTTTGTTATACTTGTACTTGTATTCATCTACAGCATGAGTTGGGCTATATCCTACCATTGCTGTTGTACATGGTTCAATGTACCGGGTGGTTGACCCCTGATGACTGACTGTTGGACCGAGCATGTGTGTTTGAAGTTGTGATCCCATCTCTTGCTTAAACCCAGACAACCATCTGTTAGTTAATAACTCTGTGGTGACTCTAAACCCTGACCACACTTTAAATAATTACTGATCATCCGACTTGCTATTATTAGTCTTACCTACATTATTAGTCTTACCTACATGAAATATATAGAATACTTTGCAATGGAACATTAGTAGTTGGTAACTGGATTTCTGCTGCCAGTTACTTGTATGCTGCTCCCAGGCATCTAGTCATGCACGTCTTGCTGTTACAGCTGAGCCTGATGTCTCCACATATCAATGGGATGAATCTACTGGCTACTACTATGATGACTCTACTGGATTATATTACGACGCTAACTCTCAGGTAAGCTTTCACTATAATATACATGACATGCAAGAGTAATAGACGTCAGATGACATTGTATATGTGCGTAGAAAGTATGATAGATGTTTGCTGTTGCGTAGAGTGCTGCTACTCTGTTCTGCCTAAAACATGCTAAGAAAAGTTTTACCATGCAGGGGATAAAAACAGTCTTTTGGCGGTGACCAAGTTTATGCAATGTTACATGCACTGACAATGACCCAAACTCTTATAAAAGCATCTGTTTGATATATTGTTGCATGCTTTATGTGTTGAGATTATTAACTCTGAATAAAGCTGAGCATGATCATATTCCCATAGGCTAATAAATGTTATGGAAATATAAATATTGTGCTCATTCACCAAACTGCTAATTCATGTTTCATTGAGCCATACTACTTGGTGTTTACACGTTACTATGGTGATTACAGTATTACTATAACATGACGACACAGGAGTACATGTACTGGGATGGGGTGGCTATGACATACGTCCCTGTTTCTAATAACACTACATCCACCACTTCAACAGAAGGAGACAAACACACCGATGTTCATTCACCAAAGGATGAGAAAAAGAATAAAGCCAAAAATATAGCAAAGGTTTGTTAAAATCTTTATTACAATAAGTGGAGAAAGTATACAGCTAGCATTGAATGCTGACTAGGTTAGGGAATGGCTTGATGAAGACAACTTTTGCTAAGCAAGTTGCTAACAGTTGAAAGTTCAGATGGTGTGCAGTGATGGTGGTTAAGATAGAGCTGATATGGCTACAACAAATTAGCACTGCATGATGGACTCTCTTCCATGACTTTAATGTTATATGCTATGTTAGCAGTACTATATTGTGGGTGCATATTAGTTAGCTGTATGATATAGAGAGAAGTGTATGAGCCAACATTCATCCTTCACAGGTGGCATGTTGAGTTGCTCTGCCTTACTGTATCTGTTGGTAATTTATAGCAGCTGTCAGTAACTCAGCTGGCTGCTGCACAGTTTCATGAGCTGCAAGTGGTCACCAGTTGAACTTCTATTACAGAAATTTTGGCGACAACAGTTAGCAGTCGACAGCATTAACTGCTACTTTATTGTTGTATAATTTGACCGAGTATATACTCTTGTTACAGGAGATGGAGAAGTGGGCTAAATCACAGAATAAGAAGTCCAAGTCAGCAGTGACAGGGCCAGCTCCTGCTGCCTCAGAGCAGAATGCGGCAACATCTGGCAGTTCTAGACAAGCCGCTGCTGACATGGCATATGATGTGCTTGTAGGAAAGAAGTTTGCTACTCCGGCACCACCTCCTCAGCCTATTCATGTATGTGTGCGTATGTGTGTATGTGTGTATGTGTGTATGTGTGTGTATGTGTGTGTACGTGTGCTACTAGAATATCTTATATAATTATATACCATTCTGCAGATATATAATACATGTACTTGCTATCCATAACGTTATACTAACTATCTAATAGGCCGCATAGTGTGCTTAGGCTCTTTTTCTTGGTAAATACTGCATTTGTGTCGTATTTTGGACGTCCCTCATTTTGACACTGATCATTCTATTATGTTCGTAGCAACTGAGGATACTTGCTCGTTCATCAATGAACATAACACAAACATGGGTGATGTTAGGCAAATTAATTCTCCTTTCCAGACAGTTATGCATTATGTTTACGTTAGCTTTATAGATGTTCCAAGTCAACACTTGTATAATATAATAATAGTAAGGCTGTTGTTCTTCATGTCACGATGATAATGCACATGGCAGTTGGCATTATTTGTATTGTTATTGTCTGTTGTAGAGGTCTCAAGACCTGATGCCACCTCCACCTATGGTGAGTTCGAGTCAAGTGAGCTTAGAAATTAGAAATATTGTATTTCACATAGAAATATACTGTATATAAATTACCAATTGAACTTGTCAATTGTCAAAGGGTTTAAATCAACCCTTTAGCTCCTAGGCCGCCCTACAGTTATCGCTTTCTTAAATTTTTGTGTCATGTTTTGAAAATTTCTAATTTCCGACCAATACTCTCTACAGACATGGTCAACATATAATTTTCAAGATGATCCTACACGGGCATTCCAGTGAACCTAATTTGAATTGTTTAAACCAATCTCAAATTATTGTATCAGCTATAATGTGAAATAGAGGAACTATCCGGGGCAAAATTGTCTAAAAATTCCAAGAGTTAATAGGTTAAGATCAGTGAAGTATTACGAGTAATGTACTTGGTATTTGTCATTCAACATGGTTGTGCCATCTTTGAAAAATAACTAGTTAGTTTGTACATTGAATTGGACATGATGTTTACCTTGGTAGAGGTTGTACATTGAATTGGACATGATGTTTACCTTGGTAGAGGTTGTACATTGAATTGCACATGATGTTTACCTTGGTAGAGGTTGTACATTGAATTGGACATGATGTTTACCTTGGTAGAGTTTGTTAGTAACATCATAGTGAAGTAAATGATGATTTTAGTAATTTTGGTTTCCATAAATCGGTTTCCGATCTGGGTCAAAAGACGTGAATACAGCAGATCAAGTCAGAAAAAGTTAATCAATACAGGCAGATTAAAAGTAGAGCTTGTAGTGGGAAGTATATTCCACTCCTTAGCTGTTTTGATAAAGAAGGATCGTTGGTGGTTTCGTGTATTCGAGGGAGGGATCAGTTACTGGGGGATGTTTCCGTAGCGATGTTGATGGAGACCTTTGTAAGTAGCTATCTGTTGTTCACTCCTCGCCAAAGTGTAGTTCATTAAATAGTTTCCTTCTTTCCGTCTATCGACGAGGCTGTCTAGAATCATATTTTGAAGAAGCTCTGTTAAGTGTTAGCTTCTCTAGATAATGTGCAAATTATAGATTCAATATAATATATTGAATCTATAGTATAGTATATAATATAGTAGAGTATATTATATACTATACTATATTATACTATATTATACTCTACTGCAAGTGCTGGATATTGCATTGCAATGTACATTACACAGTTGCCTGTATGTGTGTTGTAGATGGCAGGGGCTAAGAGGCCTGCTCCTACCCTCCCAGGCGATGGTCTGGTAGCTCCTACCCTCCCAGGCAGTGGTCTGGTAGCTTCATACGGGGGAGATGACTCTGACGGTGAAGAAGACATGGTGAATGAGACTAGTCACATAGATAGGCAGAAACTGACATGTAACTTGTGTGAGAGAAAGTTCAACTCTACTGCAATATTAGAGAAACACATTGACATGTCCGACTTGCATAAGGTTTGTGTGATTGTCTTGTACTGCAATATATGTGTGATTGGTGGGAGGAGGTTTGATTCCCTTGCATTTACACAACATTAAGATAGTAGGGGTCAGTTTCACAACTACACAAAAGACCAAACTGGTATTGAGTTGGCCTATGTACAATTTGGAACGTGCTGAAATGAAATTGAGGATATGATCCGCAAATACTAAAACATTACCGAATGCAGCTGATTTGATTTAGCCACTCCACCCAGTGGTTAGGTTAAGGCTAGGCTAAGGTTAGGCTTGCAGTTTGAGTAGTGCACTGGTGGAACATCCACAGTTGCACATTAACACATTGTTTGAATGATTGTTCCTGTAAGATTCTCTCTTCTTGCACCTTTACCTCCCAGCATTGATCATTTATATTTATTTATATTGTTGTAGCAAAACCTAATCAAGTTCCAACAGAAATCACAAGGCCAGTTGACTAAACAGTACCGAGATCGAGCGAAGGAAAGACGTTTAAAGGAAGGAAACACTCCCAGAGCGACGGGTTTCTTAAAGCCGTCACAATATGTGTGATGCTTGGTGGGACATTGCAATATCTATACTCTGTAATACTATTTTATGCCATGATATTCAACCATTTTTATATTAACTGCCAATACATACTAGCCTACTTCATCAGATTTATATTTTTCTCAGTTTCAATGGATTGAAATAATAAAACACATTCCCAACACACAATAGAAAGATACAGTGGGGCTTATGCATACGATATCAGTGGCTTCTGGACTGTTGTAGATAAAAGGCTGAAAGAGGACGGAATATTATAAGATCTCATAATATAATTTGGTACTAAAATGCATGAAAGAAACAAGTTATAGTACAAAAAGAAAGCAACTCCCAAATTTTACACTGATAAATATTGGAAGTAGTGTAGCCACTTCGGTTGTGCATAGCAACTTATAAATAAGTCGGGGTGACCATTTAAATTGTAGTCTTGAGGTGGCATAACCCTGTGTTGGTATTGAATAACTAATCCTTACACGCAGATTAGATTATTTCCATATGTCTGTGTCCATGTCCTGTGTGTGAATTGTTTCCATTGTGTCCGGATTGTGAACATGCGCTGGGACTGCAGTGTACCCCTTCATTCAATGAAAGCTTAGTCCACAGCAAGGTTATGATTATAGATGGTAGCTGTTAGTACAGTAGGTATTCACTGATGGCCAATGTTGTTTGCTAGTGCGATGTTCATCCGAAAGAAGTCTTCTTGTCTCCAGTGTCTGGTACAAATATCTCCAAACGCCATAGCTATTGTACATGTGACATGTCAATGAGCGAATTAGTTGTCCAAGGTCCATGCGTTTCGAAGTACTCTCCGTTTTCCTTTGGCGCGAGTTTTCGGTCTGGCAAGCTGAGTGACCGGCAGAGCTACCGGTTGCCAAGGTACCGGATTGTAATATGATGGAGATGGACTGGCTCCGCTGTTGTAATATCCTACAATATATAGAGGAGCCATGTAGCAAGTTAGTAATCCTGGGTCCACCTTTGGCTCGTAGCTCTAACTCAAGGCGTTGAGTAAAACAAATGGTACTGGTACTAGTAACATTGTCAGTGCTGAATGCGAGCTCTGTAAGTGATGACCAGTTAGTATCAGGCTATAAAATGTAGAGTTCAATAAGTAATAATGTTATCGCAATCAAGCGTCAACACATGTCTAACCTGCCTTAGCTAACCTAGCTTAATCTACGGATGGATTTGAATCAAGTGGGCTAGAGGAAATTGCATTGGGTATAAGGAGCTGCATTCCCTTAGTCATACGAGTCGTTCAAGATCAATACGCAATCTTGCGCCATCATTTACTCAATCACAGCACTAGATGTTATGATCTAGGTTGATAAAATGAGTTTAAACATGCCCTACATTCATAGAAAACCATATTGATAACATAAATAGTGATGTCTAAAGTACTTTTGAATTATATATTGTTCTGGGAATTATCTTTTTTGTTTTGTAATGTGGGTAAAACAGTCCGCTATAACCATAAAATTACCTCCCAAGTGGGAGATAACTTTATGACTACAACTGTCTTAACTACATTACAAAAACAAAAAATATATTCCCAGAACGATACAGAACTCAAAAGTACTTTAGACATCACTATTTATGTTATCAATATGGTTTTATATGATAAGTAGAGCGTTTTAAAACCCATTTCATCAACTTAGATCATAACATCTAGTGTTGTGACTGAGTAAATGATGGCGCAAGATTGCATATTGATGTTGAACGACTCATATGTGACTAAAGGGAGTGCAACTCCTTATACCCATCGGTATTTCCTCTAGCCTACTTTATCCAAATATATCCGGTGGGCTGAGAACTCTAGCTAGACTTGCCTTATGAGGTTGCTATGTCTATTGGACTATTTATAACTGGCCACAGCTCTGAGGTTGCTATGTCTATTGGACTATTTATAACTGGCCACAGCTCTATGTGGTTAGACCAGTATACAGAACACTGGGGTCCAGGTGTGTAAGAGTAATTGGAACTGTTGATCTTAATCTGTTAATATGATCAAATCTGTGATTTGATGCCAGAAAGGTGTCACTGTCTCAAAAAATGACCCTATGAAAGTAATTTTTGACATCGGGTTCCATTTTCAGAACATGGTAGGTAAATGGGTACTTGGAAGTGACAATTGCATAGTTAATCGTGATGCCATATGCCTTGAACTTCATAACACCTGGCATAACCGTTACGGCAACATAACACTTTGCATACTTGTCAAAGCAGCCCAAGAACGTGGACAAAAGTTGTCTTCCCCTTCTTTCTTTTTCCCTCGCGTGATAGGGAGGGGAAAAGAAAAAGGGGAACACAACTTCCGTCGACGTTCTTGCAGGGGCATACTGGGATGGAAATTTGACTTGGGCAGTTTTAGACAAAAAGCCCCGCGCAATGGAATTTTGTTTGGGTAGAGTCAAAAAATGCTCATGTAAAAATCACAATGCCCAAGTTGATTTTGGAATTTTACTTGTTACCAATGGGGTCATGTAACATACCATTCTATCCCTTACACTGCAGTGGAACTAATGGTACCAATAGTTTAATGATTTAATTCCATGGTTATTAATTTCAATTAATGGTTTATTTATAAAGGTATTAATTAAATATACCAGGTAGTAGACCAGGTAAGCATAATAATACGAGTATTGTTAAATTTACTACCACTGGAAATTAAATTTCACAGCTAGAGGTTTGTAACCTAAGCTTATTAGAACCCCCTGAGAATTCTGAGTCTAGTAGAGTTAGTCTTAGTTACACCATTAGGTGTTAGGTGTACCATAATTTCACTAGACAGCACTAAGAAATAAATTACTTTTCTCAGAATAAAATGAGTATTTTTATTTTTGATATTACGTGTGAGCCATTGATGCTAGACACTTCTAACTTTTACCATTGGATTTTCCAGAAAATTCTGCAAAAAACACACATATTGTATAGCTCCCTCACACGCCTCAGTCTCACAGTCAGTACATGATCAGTCACTGACCCAGGAGAACAAATTTTACCACTTTTCTGGTAGTTAAGTTGGTGTACTTGAGCATTCTAAAATGATTTCCCAGTCTTTTAGTCACTTTGATCACTAACTAGAACTAGTTGGTGGGTTACCTGTAGAACAGATTTGAAGATGGTGACAAAAAATAATTTTTCCAAAAGTAGTAATGATATGATCAGATGATACCACAAAGGTTTTTCTGTCAAACAGGAAGTGAAGTGCAGAATTAATTAGACCCGGTTATTGATAGCATTTGTTCCAACCAAATTTTTATATGGGCCGATAGCTGAAAGGTTTATTATCTATTGGACTAAAAAAAATATGGTGAGCTTACACTGTTAGAATTCGTGATATGAATTTTTGGATGCCGATGTATCTAACAGCATCTAACTGCAGTTTTGATCTCTAATACAATAAACGTATGGGATAGTTGCATGGACCATATTAAGAGTTACAGGCTGGAATCAGTTTCACTTTCAGTAAACAAACCTCGCTTCCTGCACAGGTAAAGTTTGTTCAATGTGTTTTCATTAATTTCAATTTGGGCACAACTCTCGCATTTCATCCTTTCCAAACCAACCCTCACCGGAGTTGACTCTCGCAATTGCGAGGGTGCGAGATAGGATAATACGCCTCTGCGTTCTTGCACTGGTGTAATGGGGATTATGGGGACAATAATGGGTTTTGACTATCTAAAAACCAGGACCCCAAAAAATATGGGAACCTTCCCAGGTCCCCATTTTTGTGCTCAATAATTCTATAAATAAGAACGCTCGGATCATAAACAAACTCAAAGTACCATCAATGTCCCCATTTTTTAGGTTCTGAAAAATTAATGTCAAATCAGGGGAGATAACTCCGAAGTGGACTTTCAAAATATGGTCCCAGAAATTAGTGTTTTCGAACGACGAGAATCTCTCCATATTTATATATACTTTTATAAAATTCAAAAATGGGTCGCCAAAAGTCGTGTTTTAAAACTAAAAATGCAAAAATATGTCCCAGACATTAGTATTTCAAGACAAATGTTCGTATGACAAATAATGTCCCCATATTTTCTACGGCTTGTATAAAATCTATAAATGTATTTGTCCCTATTATTCACCCTTGTGTGTGTGTCTGTGTGTGTCGTGATGGCGTGAAGACATAGCTGTGTCTGACACATTTAACTATTAGCTTTTGCATAAATAGCTTAGAAACATGGATCCCCTTTTTGATATAATTTTCATGTCCCCATAAGTCCAAATACACAGGTATGATTGGACTACTGTCAAAACAACCCCACAATTTGGTTACCTGTCACACTTTGCTTACCTGTCAAAGCTCCATCGCACTTGGCATAACTGTGTGGAAGACACTTGATTCTCTGAGCAGACTTTTCTAGCCAAGCCTGGAATGCAGCATCACTTTGTTCTTTCTTCTCCTTCAGTTCCAACTCTTTTAGCTTCTGTTGTTCAATTTCCAGAGCATGACGGAGGGCATCTGTTTTTTTCTTCTGCTCCAACCATTCGTTATACCTACAATTATATATATTCAAGTTGATCTTCCGCTATATTTGGAGCTAAAACCTTTTGATCCGACCAATGATATTTAATTTTGTCACGCAGCACACGAGAGAACGATGAACAACTCAAAGTGCCGAGATACCTCACAGCAAGCAGCACTATGACAGTTACAGCCCAGTATGTACTGTACAACCGCTACAAATCTGACATACATGTATATTACTTGTCCGTAACATATTTGACGAAATTGTGTTGCATTCGTTGCATTTCAGGCCGCAATTTCTTGAACAACTGATATTGAACGAATGTGAATTTCTTTTCAATTACATATCAAAATAATATTATAAAATAACACCAAAATAATACACCAGAAACACCAGAAACTCACAATGAGTTTTTAATTTTGACATTTGCAGTATTAAGAGTTGCCATTCCCTGGGAGTATTGTTTAGGAATTGTGAGGAAATTGTGTTACACTCTTCGCATCAGGCCACAATTTCCTCACAATTTCTTGCTCAATACCATTCACATATGTTGTGTCAGTGTCACTGCATATTGCAGGACAAGACACTATGGGTACCTCGATTTATCATACCCCGTACCGCATACGGCCCAGGAAAACAACACCCCAGGAAATGGCAACTCTAAATACTGAAAATGTCAAAATTAAAAACTCATTGTGAATTTCTCCAGATCACCACGGTGATTGGTGAACATATGTT
>JAOQGN010340431.1:0-13997 GCA_027564295.1 Himantozoum antarcticum
CTATGTTGGTGCACCTCTATGTTGGTGCACCTCTATGTTGGTGCACCTCTATGTTGGTGCACCTCTATGTTGGTGCACCTCTATGTTGGTGCAGGCTAATTTCATCTGTTTGGTGTATGTAAAGCTGCGGATCTATAGTTTTATGTCAAGCAGCCATTGCAGTTATTCCCATAGAGTTATATCCCCTGGAGAGATGGTTATTCCAGCCTCTGCATATGGCATGATTATTTCATGGCCATTAGGTGAAGTATCATTGCATTAGGTATAGAGGTATGTGGTGGTGAATATAAATATATTTATGATGGTGATTGAGATGAGAATAATCAATACATCACAAGTGCTCCTTATCTGTTATGTTCTAAATTATATTATAATATGAAGTAGATGCTCATTATTGATAAGATGTGCTTTATGATATGGTATAATAAATATCTAAATAATCAGTTGTTATTACATATAAATATATGATTATTTACGTAATATAATGTTTGATAATATCTGAATTACTTATTTTTATCCATACACCCATCCTGTCAGGAGTTAAATATTGGCAGCTTGAAGACACTGGCACTGTTGGCTGCCAGTCAGCAGTGGTAGCGGATGGACTGTTCTGGTGCAAGCATCACGCAATGCCAAACTCTGATTTTAGTTGTCATATTTACTGAGGTGAAGGTGAAATGTTGGATTGATGATTGAGAATGTTTTGCTCAGTCAGCATATGCAATCTTCAGTAATTACTATCATTTACTCATCCATCCAATGCCATGTTTACTTCACATTCAATAGTTTCTATAGTGATTGAGCTATGATTTCATTCATGTGGCGTCATGGCGTGACAGAGAAGCCTGTGGTTATCAATGGATCCTGCATAGTAGAGTTAAGACAATCTATCGTCTTTGATGAGCAGTGTTGGCGTTTTACAAGCTCACCATGACTAATATAGGGTGCTCCATACTTGGTGCATTCCAATGCCTTCTAATACTGGTGTTTGTTGGTATGTCCAAGATTTGGTGAAATGCAGTTTTGCTGAAGTAAGTAGTGGTGTTAGTACTTATGATAACAATGCTGAAAAATATAGTTTCTAGTCCTACTATAATTGGTGTACTGAGGCTAACTCAGTGACAGATTTAAATTATACCAATCTATATGTTTAATAATACTATATAATAATTATATACCCTACTGGAAGAAATTATTAGCGGACTTGCTTTTGGAGAAAATCCTCAGCATAAACCTGAATTAGCGGACTTTATTTTTGGCGAAATTTGAATTAGCGAAATTTAAAATCACACAAACTGTTATTTTCTATATAAAACCTGTAATATTGAGGAGTAATACCTGTAATATAAAAAATTTAACTCAGTTAAATTTTACTACTAAAACTTGTAAAATTGTTGAGGGAATTAAATATTAGCGGAATTAATTTTTGGCAAATCTTTCTTTAGCGAAATTAGCTAAAATTAATTCCAACCAGTAATTTCTTCCAGTAGGGTAGTTTTAATTAATATACTATAATTATGTATAATAATTAAGCCTATCATATGATAATACCATGACTGTTTTACTACTATTAGTGATGTCATTTAATGGTCCCATGATTGCGCCATACTCATTACATTCTAATGATGGTGTTTGTTACTTCCATCTGAGGACTGAGATTTGTTGCAATACAGTATTACCAGTAGTTTAAGTAGTGATGTTAGTTATGTTGACATTGTAGCTGAAAGATATAGTTGTTGAAAAGTTAGTTTAGCTGAAAAATATAGTTTTTTTCCAGTGAGTTTAGCTCAAAAATACAGTTTATAGTCATACTATTTGGCGTAAGCAGATAACCCAATGACACATTTAAATTGTACCAACGTCTAATATATATAATACGTCTATTATACTATATGGATAGTTCGTAACTGACATTTCGAAAATGAGTGTTTGAAAATTGTGGTTGGAGTTTTGGGTTGGGGCATATAGTTACTCCTCGTCTACTAGCTAAGATTGTCACCCACGAGCACCGTATTTCAAATTGACAGTTTCGAACACACCGGATTCCAACTACCATCCTTGTCCTCAATCGAATGAATCGCTAATTTTTACTATGTTGTTATTATTAGTCTGATTGGAAGTTATCTAACCCTCAATGCCTTACATTTTGTAGCAGCGTATGTTCATATACCTGGTCTGGTGACCAGTGTACCTGATATTACATTATTGCAAGCATTTGGTATGCAAGCGTCTGATATGTGGGTTGTCTGCCCTCGCTCAGTGTTATATTAATAGACACAGAAAGCTAATTATGGGAGTGGTGTAATTCTGGGAAGGATCAGACAAAGTTTATCACTATAATTAACTGTCAGACTTCATATTATTACTCTCAGTTATTAGTATTGCCTGCAGTTAGAAATGCAATGAAAGAGGAAGATGAAAATCAATTAGTAGAGAATTTTGCCTGTCAGCATTTTGTAAGAAGGTTAAGTATCATTGTAATTACTACCTATGCTGCTATGCTGCTATTCACTATATTGATGGGATGGAATGATAGTCACAGATAGGAATGAGGCATCCTTTGCAAGTCTATCTCAATCAGTGTACACATACTTGTGTATAATTATAGTGCAGCTGATCTAAAGTATGTATAGTCTATTACTAACTTCAATGGGAACTATTTAGTCTGGTGTGATATATCTAGTCTAGACCTTTCTAGCCCTAAAACCTTCGCCAGCCTAACGCACTCTGGAGATTTATAAAGTGTATAGATGTTTGCACAACGTGATGTCATAACTGACATAACCATCTTGCTCAAACATCAATTCTAGAATTTTTATAGGTTGCTTTGTCCTTTCTTTATATAGCCCCTACTTATGTTGTTTGAGTGTCTGTAAATTTGAATGGAAAGGGTGGGTTTCGATCAGACGGCACTCGATGATTCCGAGGTGGAACAAGGAACCAGGCTAGTGTTGAGTAGGAAGTTCTAACCATCTTTTATATCTTTTACATTGCTGGTCAGATGCCAATTATCAGTAAAGTTTGTACAGTAAACAGGATGCTTGCTCCTACTTGAGAATATATTATTACATCTTTGTTTCATTGTCTCCAAGGTACACATTGTGTAGTATTGAACTGACTGCAGGAGATGGCTAATGGTTGTGTGCACACAAGTATTATGGGCTTGGGGTACCGTGAACATCCAGTAATTGCCATGCAAGCAGCTCCCCGACTAGAATAATCTCCTTTGTCACAATTTAAGAATAATTTTGGAGTTATGTACTCATAAGGGCTTTTGACAGGTGGAAGATAACTTCAAAATATATGTAGGCAATGTAAAGTGTACTAATTAAAATAGTTATAGTCTGCTCTACATTTCATGATTTCACAATTAGGATTAGGATATTTGGCCCTACAACTGTAAGTTGTAATCCACGTGCATCACTAGCAGTCATGGCATCTGGTGCTGTCTTGGCTTCTTTCAATATTCCAATATGATTTCATGGTAAGGTAATGGACCTGTGGATTTGGTACTTGTACTAGTTGTGATACATACTGGTACCAGTACATATTGCTACTTGGTGTGCATTGGTATGTACTGGTACTGGACACTGGTACTGAGACTGAATTTTATTTTATTTGTTGCGCATTGCACATATGGTTGAGATTTCAGATTCCAGGCATCGCTATTAGCAAGGTCCACTATAGAAGTGAACATCAGCAGCCCAGTTGTAGCTTTCTATTTCTCAAAGTAGAAAATATTTGACTTGGTGTGTTTAATAAACTTGGTTGTAACTCGCAGTGTTTGTGGTTGGATAACAATGTATCTCTCACTCGCAGCTTTCAAATTGTTATAGTGGTTTGCTAGAAATTGTAGGAGTTGTGTTATCATTACTATATGTTCTTGGAGTTGCCTTCCTTTGTATTATTCACATATGCTTAGGAGTTGTTTCCTTATTTGCATTGTGCTATAATTATTTATTACTTGTACATAGAAGTTGTGTTCCCATGAATAGACACTAACATATTGAACAGACAACTCCAATCAGTGATAATGAATAATAGTAGTTAACAGCTGCAATGCAGCAGGAGCAGAAATCGTTTATTTGCATTTGCATAGAGTAGTAAGGAATGTTGATGTTGATAATACAAACAATAAATATATACATGTTTCTCATGAAGTAGCTAATTGGTATACCAAAATAATTATAGTGGCCATTTGCGCAGCTGCGTTAGTTCATAGCCTGTTATTTTGTACTGTTACTGATATGGAATAATATTTCCCTGAATCAGTGTGATGGAAATAGCCTATGCTATTAAAACACAATAGGCAGATGCATATTATGTCATAGGCTTAATTATAAAGTGTATATAGGCCTATATGATATTTATTCTTATATTTAATTATTTTCAATCTCATCCTTTTAATTTGATGGAATGTAAATAACTAAACATTCAATACATCTCCGTTAAATTTATATCTATGGCACGAGCCGCTATTTGAGGAAAATTAAATAATAATGTAGAAGTGCTGGTACAATATGATGATTTCGATGCGTTGATTACTAAATATGCTGAAATTTGAGTGAAAAGATTACAAGCATAATAATATTGCTTGTAATATTTTCATGTTTGTAATATTAAATTGCTGTATTATATTTTCGTGGCAAAGTTTTTACCGGGAAGCCTGGTAGGTTTCCCTCGACTAGTTCGGCTATAATTGGGTTGCCACCTAAAACAATACAAGAACGAACAAACGCATGATGATACTTTTATAGATGTTTTAAATGTTGTATTACTGAAATTAATAAATAATTAAAGTAAATAATTAAAGAGTGGTCTAAATCCAATCCGTTAGGTTCGGTGCAGTGCGCAACAATTTAATAACATTTGCAAATAGTGACGCACCAACTTTTGTGAATAACATAGCTTTCAAACTGGGCTTGGCATCAAAACAAACTACCTTATCAGTGATTTAGTGTTGGTAATAATAACGTAGATGCCACATTGTCCACGGAGTAGAAATTGCAAAGTGTTTGTTCAAGCTTGCAGCTCGTGACTCACTCCACTCTGCAAACACACTTCTGTATTGTGCAAGTTCTGTTAACAAAGCTGTTATTTATCAGTATACTCATGCTGTGCTCACATTCAACATGGATATAACAGATAGATAAACCCCTGTGAACACTGTAAGCTCATTGTCAATGGGATGTTGGCCTCTTATGCACAGTGCAAAAAGGAAAAAAATACCTCATTGTACAATGAATCGATTGTTATTCTGCTCCTTTCATGTCCAATTAAATATATCCGAAATAAAACTATGCTAATGATTCATATAAAGTTCTATTAGATTTGTATACATTGTGAAGTTCAATATTTTCTGTCATATCAAAGTCTGTAACATTCATGAATGTTCCAGTTGATCAATTAAGTTGCAATTAATATTAATGCAGTTTTCTGTGTATGTCTATACTCAGCCGCATACCAACCATCTTTGTGCTGTTTGCTAAGTAACTAATCATCTATGAAGTCCAGCCTTCTGTAGCCAATCATGCTCATGTTGGTTGCATTTGCATGTTAGCCAACGTTGCTGGTACTTTCGGCAATATATAGTCTACAGCATTACCACTTTCAGCTGTGCTGACAAACTGCTCTTTGTAATAGAAGCAAACTGCAACTAATCTGACAGATACAGAAGACTATTAGCAGTGGATACTGTATATCATAACTTGGCTGATATATATCTCATAAAACTTTATTGATATAAACAGCTTAGATATCGTTTTGTGATGTACATGCCAAGTTGAGACAGGTGTTTGCTTACATTGTGCAACCGTCAGCAGAGAAGGAATTTGACCTTTTTTGCTATAATTGCGTCAGTTATCAGCGATCACACTTTCTACAGTGTAGACAGCAAGGAGAGCCGGTGACAATTTGACTGCTCCAGACAGGATTGTTACGACAACTGGCACATCTGGTGCAACAGGGCTGGGAAGTTCTATATTACAGCGACCTCTACGGTCATCACATGAATTAGAAGAGGAAAGGGGCACATAGTTAGCAGAGAGGTCTGTGATCACTTCTGACCTTCGGATTACCTGAGAAACTCAATACATCAACAATAAGCTAATTGATAGGATTACAGTAGTATGACCTTCTGAAAGAAATACAGTGTATAGTGAAGTACTACTACAGTATATTATTGTACTCTGGGTAAAACTACATATCATAATAAACACATCAATCCACTATACACTGCTGTAGGGCTGTGTGTTTGTACTCTGCTGGCCTCTGCTGTACAGTAATTATATATAATCTGCTAAGATAAGGTACTGCATGCTCTCCAGTGGCACTGTTATCAGTTAAGTGCACTTTTAAATCCTACACACATCTCAATCCTGTTTGAAATTTAATAAAACTGCTTTTGACTCTTGGATATGTCAGAATTGACACTGTGAACTATGAACAATGAGTAGTAAGAATAAAAGACATAGTGGTAGAGATCGAGCACCACAACCTAAAGCAATGCAGATTACTAACCAGGCTAGTGATAAGTCAAGGCAGAGATCTGGGTATCCAAACATAGCTTCTTTGTCTGATAAGCGGTCAAGTGAGCGTGGACTGTACGACTCTGCAGTAACTGATAGACCTGTGGTAACCCGGAGTAGATCCAGTCAGGTGATGTCAACTCCTAGACGAACTAACCAGCAGAGTAAGCAAGGAGGCTTAGCGTCGGCACCTATCTTACTTCCGGAGATTGCATCGAATAAAACTGAACTTGATACTGCAACCCCTGTACCAAAGATTGCAGCGAGATTGAAGAACCCAGGACACCGACCCCTCAGTGGGTACATAATGCATAGGGCGGAGGGCATGTTTGATTTATCTAGTATACACCAAATACCTGACTATCGAGGCAGTATTTATGACCTTTTGGAGGAGTTTCAAAAACAATTGGCTACAACACCAAAGCACCCACATCCTCCCAGAAGTGAACCCAAGAAGACGGACAGTCATGCCAAAGAGCCTTCCAGACATAAAGGTAAAGTAATTTCAGTAGATACTAGATATAATAATTATTAGCTAGCTGGGTGCCTGTGTTCCATTTATATTTTGAAGATGTGTTATTTTTCCCTTCATGTTGCCATAAAACTAGACAGCTTGACAGGTGTCTGAATTTGAGGAATGCTAGATGTATGGTGTGCTTGTAGGGTTGTGTTGTTTGGCTGACATCCCTCTAACCTACCTTCACGTTATACAGATGTAATACTTTTATGTTGACCTGCAGTTGATATTCCACGACTGGCTCTGCTAGAATTTGGTGAATGTATCAAAATATGGCACTTGTTGGTGAACCACTGCATATTTATATGGATGGTAGTTACTATCATGGCAATGTTATTGTGAGAATTCTGGGAATAATTATGCCATGGTAAAGGAAATGGAATGTTTGGCTTCTGTTTACCATCAAAACCAATAATATTATTCTTTGGCAGCAATAATTCTATAGAAAGTAGTCATTGTTGTTATTGATGCTGCCAGCTTGACAATGTTTTACTCTACCTGTACATAGGACACGTCTGCCTATATAATAGTACAGCAGAGTCTAGAGCCCTCAACTTGATGAATTTCTCCAATAAGGACTGAATTGGGCTGCAAGCTGCTCATCTTTAATTACCATTATTGGTAATCCCACGAGATTAACCATCTGCTATATTTTTGCTGCAAATTACTAGAGGGCCTGCCATGAATTGCATGATTTATTATAACTATAATTATATACGATATACATTAGCTACCCCACTGCCCTATCAAATAGTAGCTCCTAATGTGTGTTTGATTAAAACTACTGAAATCTAGTGAGGGCAAGCATCTGCTGCTATGCCTGCCTGAGCTGTGCTGATAATGAAGTGTAGGCCTATGTATTCTATCTATAGGTCTAAGTTCAGTAGGCCGAACTATTCTATATTCAATTACAGTCTTAGGTAATACATATCCTACTGTTTATTCCATATAGCATTGCTATCATGTTTTATTGAGCTATTGATTTGCAAATCAGCACAACGCTGTTTCTTTCGTACACTTTAATTATTCAATGAATCAGTGGCATTTCTGATTTTGTAGAGAGACACTCATCTAGTAATAAAAAAGCTGATCAGTGCACTCCATCAATTGATCAGCTACAGCAGCAGCGGAATTCGCCTTCGCTGAAACAGGCAGCATTGTCGCAAAAAGACATTTGGACTCAGAAAACTGAGCAAGGAAATATGGAGTCTACTGAGGGAAATCACAGCCTAGGTAGACGGGCTGGTAATCGTGTGACTACTGACTCTGAGGAGGAATTATTAGCTAAGATATTACTAAGTATGTCACAGTCTGCTAGTAGTACTAGTGCTAGTAGTCATAACCACTCACTGGAGGAGGAGAGTGACTATGCCAATCTGTGGGATAGCGAGTCCGGCTCAGTCGGCACTGCCTTCCAGACTAACAAAGATGTTATGGGATCTTTACTGAGGAGTAAAGTAAACCGGCAATTGTCACATGACAGCGAGAGGCGGAGAGCCTGGGTGGCAGCCGATAACACAGACTCGTCTTCCTCCGGTACTTCTAACAGTGCCAGCCAGTTTGATATGGATAAATTCAAGAGCTTACAAGAGAAAGCAGAAAATATGGATTTAACTTTAGCTGACTTTTTCACCGATCTCAAGCATTCCAATTCCTTTCTGGAACTTTCCAAAATTTTCTCATCTACACATATGCTAGCACCCAATGGTAAGCGGAGTTGTGATTAGATTTTTTGTGTGGGGGAGGGGGTATGGATGATGGGAGATTAGGGTATGAGGTGTGAACAAATGGGTGGGAGACTGTTATATCTGAAGCGCGAATTCAGATGGAATCAGTCTTTCCCTTTCTATTTATGACAAGTAGAAATGTAAAGTGTGCGAATGAATTTGTTCAGAGAACGGTATGTATGTTTCATAACTACATGTAGGTTCATAAATAGGTGTTTAAGGTTGAATGGTTGGGGTTTGCAGGTGTCCAACACATTGTTACAAAACTACATTTAAGATCAGGGGAGGATGCATTCAACACCGCATGTAATTTGGTTTGACTAGTTTAACTAGGTTAACTTTGGAGTGTAGGTAGGCCAGGCATACTACTATATAACTTCCTGTTAAAAATGCTTTTCAGTTTCGTTAGACAACGGTGTATTAATGCAAATTAATTTATTCACTGACCCTGTCACACTTATGTGGCAATAGATCACGTTCTAGGCTATTATTACATATAAACTAAACATATCACATATTTGTGTGAGTGTGACACTCTGTTCAATAACTAATAATTATTTATTACAACACAATATTATGCATTGATGTGTTGCTATTGCTACATGGTTAGTGCCTAGTGGGTGTATCATATGCTCCACTGTGTAGTAGGTGCTCTAGATGCTGGTAGAGACGCTATGTGCTCTATGATTTTCCTCTACACCCTAAATTTTCTGGTGATGAGACATTTTTTGGGAGCAACGCACTTAGATTTTATGAGTCAACCACCAGCCATCGTTAAAAATTTTCTTGAAGTCTTCCGACTTGGTAATGCTTTACCTCACTAACTAGCCTACTGTTATCACACCTAGCAAAGTTTGCTATTCATGTTGTATACCATTACCACCTGAGGAAACCATATTTATATACATAAACAATGAACCATATCTGGCCAAGTCATCATTAGCTGATGTTGTGCCACGTAACAGTAGCAAAAAATAATACTAGTTCGAGTAGGCAGCAATATGTCAATATGGAAAAGTGACAAACCGTATCAAATATAAATTTTTAAACTGCCCAGCTAGCTAGGAGATAGCAGCCATAGTGCGTTTACTGTCTATAACAGATATTACAGTATATCTCCACAGCTGATAGCCTACTGCTGCTTCGGTCCAAGTTACTGATTAGGTTGCCTGCCTACCATAGTTCTATATTTTGACCTGCGAATAACTAATCCTTTAATTTAACTACTTTTCTAATTTTTTTTGATTTGGCACCAAACTAACTAGAGTGGGTAGTCATACTTGTTATATTATATATCTATTTGACAATGGGCTGTTCGATAGACCTCTGATGTCATGTTTCCATTGGTTATTTTGCTGGTGATGCAGCTTCACTACGGCAGCAGCGATGCTTCTATTCCAAAGTTTCATCTGCATTCTACGTGACCTCTTTGTGAGATACAGATGCTGTTATATAAAACTGATTTGATATATAATATACTAATATAGTGCTGATATATAGAACTACTGTAGTTCTGATGACGTATTGCTGACTTGTGATATATCAAAGCACAGTGCTGAACTCTCTGAAGGATCTATGATTACTGTATCTCTACTACCAGTATTGGTTGTGTATGTCACTCACTGTTGTAGGCCTACTGGTAAAGCTGTTTTCTATTTGATTGATATTAAAGCACTCTGTATATTAAAGCATTAATCTATCACGTAGTAGTATCACGTAGTAGCTGTTGTTGTTAACCATAGCCTCCTCGGAGTTGTCCTTTCTTTATATGTTTTGGTCCTATTTTGAACTAGGATCCCCTCCAGACATGACCATCGATATATCATTTCAAAGAGAATCTTATATTGGGCTTCCACTGGAACTTATTTGAATAGTTGTAAACCCATCTCAAGTTATGGTATCTGTGAAATAGTAAAATGATCTGGTGCTAGATTTTCCCAAAACTCTGAGATCTGGATGGAATTGCTTGTGTTAATTTGATGGCTTTGTGTCCCAATTGAACAGCTGGACTGAAGTTCTACCTTCTCTGAATCTCTGTTGATGGGCCTCAATGTGTTACTGTTGGCCTCAATGTGTTACTGAAAGTGTTACTGTTGGACTCACTCTTTGTGCCGTTTAGTATGCATAGAACCTTGAATGTGACATTGATGGGATGCTGCCACTTTCAATGCATGCTGAGGCCTACATTTTAGTTTAGAATATACATTATATAAACATGATAATATTATAATATCTATATATTAGAGACCACCACCTACGCTACATAATCTACTTGAATCAACTCTTTGTACTATTTTAAATGCCTCAGTGGATTGAAGTGCTGACTTTGTCTTCTCTAGCAGTTTGTCTTCTCTAGCAGTATGGCCTGCAGTACCGGTAGTCCGGTATAGTATTGATCTGAGGTCTAATAATTAGACCTTGCTTTATTCACTTAATTGTTAAATCTAGCATATATCTATGTTTACTTGATGTCTATAGCCTTTGCTGTCTGGCAAGCAAACGCTGACTTGTCAATAATTTCATACTTATTCCAATATCTTTGATCTATTTGCATGTGACCCTGCAGTAAGCTGCCGTTGCAGTAGATGAGTAGCAGATAATAGAATTTCGGCTAGCATAGCATGTCGGGCTGTCAGTTTGTGTCATAATTAATTGTTAGACTATATATATATATATTTAATTAATTATTGAATCAGATTCTATATGAATTCTGAGAATTATATTTCCATTTGCAGATTATTATTTCCGTGTTCAGCATTGCGTGATATGATAATACTCTAGTCTGTAGTACATTTCTCTCATTAAAAGCAAAGCAGTTTTACAAAGGCAGAGTTTTATAGGGAAAGACGATTTAGACTGAATTGACTTGCATGTAGTAACTGTACTGTATTGTGGTTATATCTAGAGGCAGTGGCTCAGCCAGAGTGTATTATTGTAGGCTTGTAACACATTATATGGCTTCATCCACTGACATAAACCTTTACCTGCCTATTTATTTGATTGGATATCTGATTATTTTATTTGGGAATTTTGATCCGGTTCAACTGTTTGATTGGGAACTTTTCATTGGTGGCAAAATCTAATAATTATGTTATCTGATATAAATACAGCATATATAACTTGTTTTTCCTAACATGCTCATTTTGATGTCTAAGTGCCCTGCACTGAAGACACACAAATTTGCATTGTAGACTAAATTTTCCTACGGCCGCCGGCAAAAGGCAATGCCTCTGCCTCATTGTGCTTTCTGCCAACAACTTCAATAACAATAAAATCGAATCAATACTTTCACTTCTTTCAGATTGTAAACTAAAATGTCACCAAGATTGCGAGGACTTGATAGTGGACCAATGCACAGGACCAAAGACAGAACACACCGAAAAAGATACAGACCCTTGGTCCACTTCAAAACATTTACGTGACGCAGTAAGTCTTATCGCCTGCCTATAATTATACCTATGTCATGCAATAGTGGGTATAAATCAGTGATTGTGCTATTCGTAGTACATAGTTATAGCATGGCATGGCATTTCTTAGCAATCAGATATCGTACATGAATCAATGATATGTACACTAACAATGATTTTAATACATTCAAAGTGAGACTAAACATATCAATCAAACTAATGGCACTGAGATACATTGTATACAAGTGTTAGTGGTAGGGTAGGATGTAGGGGGGATAACAGCATAAAGTTGCTTGATGTAGTGTAGGGTCGATTTTCCATAAATTAATAGTAGAAGATAACCCCTAGCAGATCCATCTTTTACTTGCAAAGAATATGTTTTCTTTAGCTACGCAATGCCCCGCTCCCTCTCCCACATCAAAGTACATGTATTTCAGATTATGATTACGCCCCTCCCACTCCACCCCGTTACGTTGTCATGCTGGATGGGAACAGCTGGCAACTTGGTGGAATAAGGATATTAATTTTTATATATTAATTTGAAAATGATTGATACTGATAAATTGAACTGATGAAAGACACGAGTAACTGAAAATTATCAGAAGTGGTAATATTATGATAAACTCAAAGCTGCAACAGTTATCGGAGGGGAATAACTTCATCTGTAATTAGTGTATAGTATTTGATTGAGAATGGAGTCAGTGTTGGGTTTAAATTATTTTACATGAGCAACAACTCTAGCACATTGCCACTGCATATATGGTTAGCATTTCTCCCATTAATTTGTCCCACTTCACATTTTTTGTACTAGTTATTAGTTTGTTAGCAGATTTTGCTCTTATTCACAAATTAACTGATTGAAAATAGATTAGATATATTATGTCATTCAGTTCTTATTGACATCAATATAATTTGTTACTACCATCAATATTAGCCTGTAATCCCATTGCATTGTATTAATAGCCTGTGGCACTATAATTGATTACATATATTAGACACACATGTGTGTGTGAATTTGTAACCCAACCTAATTGTATTTGGATAATGGGAGGATAATTGATCTTATTCAAACATGCTAAAACTTTCATATAGACCTGCTAGCCAATATTACAGCTCTGCCAGCATCTAGCCTGGGAGCTCACACTTCCTGCTTGCAAGCGAAACCTGTCAGGCAGTGCTCTGCATGTCTGTAGTCTCTACGGTCAGCCAGTGCTAACCCAGGGTCTGTCTGGATTGGGGCTGGATAGGTCATTCAGAATTCAGCAGTATACAAACTAGCAGTCAGTCGGTACTAATGCTAGAGTTCTAGAGTTGGAGAGTGGCACTAGGATTTTGCTGGTATGGAGCAAGCAAGTATGGTAGGTGTTGATTTGGTTCATACAAGGTTCTCACTGCCTCTTTGTCGGGTCAGATGAACTGTCATAAGGTCAGACGATTGTTGGAAGGACTTTTACATGCATGTTCCACTTTACCTTGTGTGGTGTTGACCTACCAGTCAACGAATATTGTTCACTACAGGATTTGCACAGTTTATCACGTACTAGCCGTCCTCTAGCTATGCTTAGTACCGGTGTTACATTGAATCAGTCTTTCTCTCTGTCACGCAGGATGATGCTGATAGTGGTTACAGTGGTTCTGGATCTGCAGGTTTCACTTTGACTAAAGAGGAAATATGCAGCAAGATACAAGCATATAATGAGAGTATTGGCAGATCTTCTGGTGCTATGACGTTGGTAAGTACGGTCCGCTTGCTAACCGATGTGTTTGCTCTGTCTGAATATGGAAACATGGCTCCATGATATACCTGTGCATTAATGGA
>JAOQGN010340541.1:0-13996 GCA_027564295.1 Himantozoum antarcticum
AGGGGCCTTCTCTCTGATTGGTCAACCAATTTGCTAAAACCTCTCCCATTGGATGAAACTAACCACATTGCGGTTTGAGGAAAGGCCGTCGTAAGGTCAACCGGGAGTCAAAAGCCCAAACATATACCACTGGTAGTAGTCAGGATGAGACGTACTGGAGACAATTAAATAAAATTTAGGGGGTTTGGGTCGAGTGAGTTATGTGCTAAAAACTTCACTACTGCATAGCGAAACGAAATGCAAAGGACTGAACCACGATTCACAATGACTCCATTACGTGCAATATTGTAGGCCTACATTTTAAGTGTAGCTCAGTTCTAAGATGGCGTTGTGGTTTTGAATGTTATTGAACTTCATATTCTAGGAGAATGGAGAACACAACTTCTCAGCCTACATCATGCTCCTCTTTAGTAAATATATCTGCAATGACCAAAC
Organism: Himantozoum antarcticum; assembly: GCA_027564295.1. Taxonomy (NCBI): domain Eukaryota; kingdom Metazoa; phylum Bryozoa; class Gymnolaemata; order Cheilostomatida; family Bugulidae; genus Himantozoum; species Himantozoum antarcticum. The sequence goes on from JAOQGN010340541.1 coordinate 436, forward strand.
ACTAGAAAGCGAGCAATAAGAGGAGTTTTTACTGATAGTTCATAATCTACATTTCTCATCAGTGTATTATTTACATCAGGTTCCTCTAAACTAGACACTGTTAGCCTCACGGTGACTGTATCCTTGAGGAAGAGTAGTGAACTATACCACGGCCATGTTACGTGTATACGGCGTCAGTCCCAGCTCCAGATCGAGTGAACTCCATCACATTTTGATACTGTTGACAAACTACATCTTCAGGGAGGTATACTTAAATTTGATAACCTTCTCCAAAACACAAATAATACAATAATTATGTATTGTTAGTTGAAAAAGGAAAATATCAAACAACGGTGATCAAACAGCATGACTTCCATGCACTGAAAATTTACAATGGCATGCCGGACAAAAAATATTCCAGAAAATGCATCATATAATAGGTACTGCATGTAGCTACCAGTAACATCTATATAGGCTACAGCAACATGGTATGCTGTTGCTACTATATCATATTGGGTTTATGCAGGCAGAGGTTACATTTCAAAATACCTCATACCACATACTAAAACTTGTACACATAATACAGATAAAATGTTAATAAGAAATAGGATTTAATCGAGTTTCAGGTGTGCAATGGGGTGCAGTGTTGCTCAATCAATGGATGACGACACGAACAACAGTATGTTGGCCAGGGTTTGATTCCCACTCGACTTGATTCGTAAAAAATATCTGCGCTAAGTGCCTCCGGTCAAGTCTTGACTTGAAATTTTGCCGGGTGTGCTCTGGTCCTAATCTGAATGGAGATTTGGCACCGTAGATGTAGGCCTTGCCTTCGGCAATAATATCATTCTCACTTCTCTTTGACTGTGGCTTGGACCCAGTGATTAATTACAGTTACAAAATAGGTTTACCAATGATAACAATGACGGTTATAGAAAACAGAAACTTAACAAATACACAACTAAAAAAAAAGTAACTGTAAAATGCAAAAAAATAGAAATGTTACGTGGCAGTGGAGTTTAAGCAAAAGTTTGGAGTCTGTAGATGGCTAATAACTAAATATGAAAGCATTTGAGTACAAAGTATGTAAAAAAATGAACCACTCACCTGGTTGTCAAACTGGTGGCGACTATACCATGGCTCTTTGACAGCATTGTTGCGAAAAATTAAAAATAATGTAGTCTTTGTTGGACCTTTTGTTATCAATAAAAGTATCAAGATAAAGTGATAAAAGCACATTATTTTTTGTTTTTCACAAACTACTACACCCCTCCCCCTTCCCAAACAATATCAAACAGGCATTGCATAATAGCCAGCAATTTCACAAGCAGGCTTGTGACATCAACTAGGCAACTACCAGTTCCGATGTGCAAATTCCTGGTAGTCCATGATAGAAATGCAATTGAAATCCCAGCGGATTGGGGAAGAATTTTTACTTAAATGTTACAAATAAATATAATATTGAAATACAACGAATTTAAGTAATCCAATACAAATACAAATATAAATAAAAATGTTATACAAAATACGGTTACATCATTAATAACAATAACTGTAATTATATTAATCGGATTTTCTTAATTTATAATTATAATTATATAAAAATAACTTTAGTTATTACAAATTAATAATTAACTAGAATATCACAAATCAGAAAAGATGTAGATTATTGAAATAATAGAACTTAGGAGCTTTGGTTACCATCAGTTTTGAAAAGTTTGGCAAGATCATCTATATCTTTCTTGCTCTTGCTGAAATGTTCTGTTAACTTATGGTTCCAGATACCAGGACGCTTTCCTAGCTCATCAATAAATTCTTTGTTTGGTATCTGTTTAGCACTAGCAGTGTCAATTGCGGCAGATGAAGACATCGTGAAGGAGAAAATGATTACTAGTATTTATTGTAAATGTTCACTGAGAATGTAGAATTCAATACTGATGATGAGCGAAGGAAAGGGAATCTGTATTTATGTTATATATATATAGTATTTATGTTATATGATATCTCATTAGTCAGCTTTTTCCCACATGACCAGGCTATCGGGGCGAAATGTTGGGAGCAACGGAACACCGTTGCGTTCCGAACGTCTTGCCTCCGACATGGATTTCTTCTTGCCTCATCACCGATTTTCCCTTTACACTGGCCCGACATCTCGGACGATCACATTTCAGCTGATCACATTTCAGCCAATTTTTCAGCCTAGTATAAACTTTTTTTAATAGAAATTTTTAATAAACAAATTTTTAATAATTCGGCCCAGCCTAATTCAGTTCAGACTGATTTCGGCTCGAGTCAAATGTTACACACTTTTATCTGATCTCTTATTACCATTCGGCTGACACTTGTTTAATTATATCGGGTCAACTCAGTTAAGATATTGAGATGAAATTCTGGAGACTTAATGGTAAGGACATTATTAATCTGGTTTCAGAATTTCAATTCATTCGCCGAGCCTAATTTGGTTCAGACTGAATTCAGCTCAAGCCGAACGTCCCACATTTTCTGATCCATATTAATTTGGCTGACTTTGTTGAATCATATAGCCAAAGTACTTTGGTCATTGAGCTAAAATTAGTATGCACAATCCTCAGACTGTTGGCAGTCAGTGTACCAATTCTTAGTAAATTCGGCTGATTCAGCCAAACTACGCTTGCATATTAGGCCACACCCCTTTTGTTATGTTTATAAGTGAGTGCATCGTTGATGCCTGACACACCCCTTTTGTTATGTATATAAGTGAGTGCATCGTTTATGCCTGACACACTTGGTTTGGCGATCTAGTACCTTTCTTGAGTTTTGCTATTTTTTACTGAGAGTATTATTCAATAAATTGCTGGAATTAAATTATATTTTGTCTTATATTTCTGAAGCAACTAAATTGTGGATCACGATTGCATAATTTGGAACCCCCAGCCGAATAACCTGATTACCCCCTCAAACTCTTCCTCCAAATCTCTACAACGGATTGCCATTCCTGCCAACTTGCCCTTCCCTCTACCCACATACTAATTATCCTTCCCAATTTGGCTGAACCTAGCCTAGCCAAATCTACCAAAGTCGGTTCCCCTCCCCCAAGCCGAATCCTTTGGGGAGTAATTCCTAACCAGAGTCCCCTACCCATTCAACTGGAATTCTTTCTGGAACTCTACTGGAATTCAACTGGAATTCAGGTGGAATTCATTCAACAGTCCATCCTCCGTTATTCGAACATTCGGTTTCCCCCCCGGCCAAATCCCTTGGGGAGTAATTGGTAACCAGAGTCCCCTACCAATTCAACTGTAAGTCTTTCTGGAAGACAACTGGAATTATTTCTGAATATCAACTGGAACTCAACTGGAATTCATTCAACAGTTCATCCTCCGTTATTCGAACATTTGGCTTCCAATTAACAGAATAACCCCCACACCCGTGTCCTTTGGCCTAGTGGTTGGTGATAGTTGTCTGCCCTTCTCAACCCTGGGCAATACCATTACAATATTATTAATGTTCACCAAGCACTTTAATCGTAATTTCTGTGTGGCGATGGAAGTGTGATGGATAATGTAAGTTTGTGATTACCTTCAGTAACAATCACAGTAAAACACTACGTTTACCAGAATTGCACTGAAAGTGCGATGAAAGTCAAGGATAGCTTATACATTTCACTGCAAAAAACTTCCATAGCAAGCACATCTGGTGCTAACAGACTTACATCATTCATCACACTTTCATCGCTTTGATGAAATTGCGATGAAAGTACTGGCGATGACTAATAATAATTCATAAAAATATAACATCATCACATTTCATGTATTGGTCTCCACTAGTATTATATATCTGGGTTCCAATGCTTTTATCGCATTTTATGTAGTGCAAATATATGTTATGTTTAGTTATGCAAATATAGTTCTTTATTTTCAATGAAAGTGTGCGTTCCAAATCCATGTCTGTCATCGCACTTAATTACACTTGTAAAACTTTCATCGCATGAGATGAAGGTATAAGAAGCATCTGCTACCTGTATGTACAACTTCACCTTTCAAAGTGTACTGGGTCAGTTACTTGTCCCGAGGCACTTTCTCAAGTTGTCCTGGGACAGTTGACCTTGGTGATCTACTTAGAGTGCTTTCGGTTGATAGTACTCAATGACTACCAAATACACGACCTTGGCTAGTATTACACGACCTTGGCTAGTATTAAAAACTTCACATGTACTGTATCATCCAGCTGGGAACAATTTGCTTGAATATGGTGAGCAGAAAACATTGTATCACGTTGCAGTCTTTTATCAATTTTAATCCTGCATTAATATAGCCCACTCTCCTCACAGTATTATAGGAGCATAGGGCAACTCATGGAAAAGCTAACAGCAAATTATTTATCCCATTCAGTGGTACAGTCCTACACGACAGTAAAGTACTTTGACTGGACCAATGTTTTGGCTGGCGTTTATTGACTCCTACATTCCCCCAACTCCAGCAACACCGAATACTGTACGCTACGATATTACTTGTTTGAATCCTCTCAAGAAGCTAGATGGTAGTGAAAGCTACTCAACATGTATGGTAGACTGGGGACAGCAGTGGTGAGTTCAGAATAGCATAACATTAACCTATCCAAGACCAAAGTGTTGTCTATCATGTTGTGTCTTAATAGTAAATCCGGAAATATAAGTGCGTACATCAGTTGATTAAGTAAATGACTGAAAGTTTTTTGGCGTAGCGATAGAAAATCATGCAAATTCTAGTAAGCACATTGAAGCAGTAATACTCAAAGCTCACAGGAGAATTTTTTTACTTTACTTCAATTGAAACGTATGGTTGTGAAACCAGATAAATTATGCATGTTTTTGTAGCAAATATTAGATCAGTTATTCTTCATCGTATTCCCACCTTTTTCTTCACTGTATTTTAGACACCTTGAAGCTTTGGAAAAAGTGCAAAAAACTTGTAGCAAAATGATTTTACCACATGTTGAAAGCTGTCATGGATCTACCTGAATTAGTAAAATTTTTAGCAAGTAGTTGAAACATAATCGTTTTATGAACATTTTTGGCAATCCTAATCACAAGGTCCATGAGCTCATACCCGATGAGCAGTGTCAATTGGGCAGGTGACACTCAAGTCATCTGGAAGATTCATGTTTGAGTAAAACGAGAACTTCTTGGAGAAAGAAGTCGTTTTTAACTATTGCGGAACACATTTGTATAGTACAACTTTTATTAGTAGAACATTATGGAAACCTCTTTGTATATAGCAATGATCTTTTTTAACCATTTGTAACCAACTGAATTATATTACCATTTTGATGGTACATTTCAGTGGGAATAAAAATATTGATGTATACCGCATATGATATTTACAGTGTCAACACTTGCCCTAGAATGCAATGCAAATGGACAAGTATTCAGGCGTGTTGTGATCTACTCTATGTAACTACAATGAAATAAATTTAAACAAATTTCAATCAGAAAAGACAGGATTCCATGTAGTTTACGGATCAGCTTTAGTTTTTCCACAGCAGGATCACAGCCTAGCGCAGAATTCTGCATTCCCGGACCCAACATGTATTAACATTTTCTTTAATTACTTTATATGACCAAGTTGCTTAACATTGCCATGCATTAACCCACACACCATACGCATCCAGTATCTGACAACACCATTAATATTGGTTTGTGTAAAAATTATTGACTTTTTGTGTGTGTTTCCAAATGGTCAATTCAGGGGCGTAGAAAGTACCCTCGCAGCCTCTCGGCAAACCGAGGGGATATTTAGCCAGGGTCAAAAGGTCCACAAAGACGAAGGCTACTATTCGTTTAAATTTTTAATTTACAACTATTCTTGTATACAAGTAGCTAGTATTGTTTTTTTACCTTGTTTTATAAAAGAACTTAACTGAGTATCTAATGGCTTGTTATATTTTGAGGTTTGATGTGCAGGCACTCAACACAAGAAAGTCGTTCGGGCTATATCCAGTCAAGGACCATTTTCCAAATTTAAAGCCCATCTCACAAAGGAAGATGTTACCTAATTTTGTTTAATGAAATATAATTTTTTTTCAAATGAAACGCTCCTAACGCTCCTGCCCTGCTCTCATGCACTCTATTAATATTTTTCAAAATATATGCGTGTAGATATAAGTAAATAAACATCAGGAATTTTGCTTTGTTGTCAGGAAAGTAAGTGAAGTGAAATCTTTGTCAATGATTGTTTGTTAAGTTAAAATTATGTTATTAAAATTTAAATTAAGGACGAATATTAGCACACTTCACTAATTGAATACACATGTATATGTTTAATAACTTTCAAAAAAATTTAAATGCAAAATAAGAATTAATAATTATAAAACAATAGTTATAAATAATAAATTAATAGTTGTATTTGAAATAAAAGAAAATTAAATTTATTGTCATTAAATATAGTTTATTTGAAAGCTAATAAAGTAAATGCAATGCGTGAGTCAGTGTATGTATCACAGACAAGTTTCAATTTACTCAAAGAATCAATCTGGAGCTTGGTTGATAGTACCAAATATAGGCCTACTATTAGTTGTTCAGATGGAGAAAATTTGAAAGTTTTAAAAATTGAATCATGCTGAAATGAAAGTAGCAATTGGTATTAGCATTCAGCAAGCAGTCCTATGTTGTAGAGAAGCCCTTTAGGAGCACAATGAGATATTGCATGACCCTCTACCTTTGAAATTTAACTCTCTACTTTCATTTTTAATGCTCTACCTCAAAAAAATGCCACTCCGTGGGGCAATCCCCCTCGAGCACCCCCCACTCCACATGGTTAGAGGGCTTAATTTCCAGCTATCTACGCCCCTGGCTCAAATAATATATCGATGCTCGAATACATGAATACTCGGAAAATCAAATAATGGCCATATATACATGCCTACCTATGATGATAGATAGCTGCAGTACAAATTAATATTACTACCATATGGTTCTGACACGAAGTGCATGCACTATATAAACTGGACCAAATTTCCAAGAGAAAATGGGTGTGTTTATGGAATGAGACTCACAGTTCAAAGCAATGAGCATGAAGTGCGATTATAAGCGAGATTTATTTCTGTGAAAACACATTAATATATTATATTACTGTGGTACCCACCTGCTTCTGATTGTCAATCAGATTCCCATAATTTTCATTAATAACTCAACTGACAATTCAATGTTAACAAAATAAATCTGTAAGTGAGAGTGTGGTGACTCAATGTCAGCTGTTTGGCATCTCCAATCAATCAAATGCTTTATCATTTGCGGTCACAAAAATTACTAACAGGACTAAAATGTGTCCCATTTATTTTATACCATAGCTGTTATCTCTAATGAGTGAAAATGAAAGTATTGTAAATTACATTGCATAAAAATGTGACTAACTATTGGTAAGAATGGCACCACGTGCTCACAACAATATATTGTTTCCTGCTTCATAGACACAGACATATTTTTGCATGTTAGTCATCAATTTCCTACAGGCGTCTGTGGTAATATATTCATATAAATGTATTATATAACCCAAAGCATAAGTGGACAATTGGTCTCAATGAGAAGCGCACCAGTCTCAAATAGAAGCACAATGTGCTTATAGTCCAATGTGCCTCTGCAGTGAGACTCAAAATATTTGTTGTCCAGACAACAGTCCCGAATATACGCGCATGCCCTTCTAGTCGAGACTATATGTTATAAATTATGCTCCGTACAAACTTGCAACTTGAACCAAATAAGTAGTCACCGTGGGCGATGAACTAAATACACAATACATAAGTTTCTGGTAACATGGAAACCTTGAGTTATATTTGTATATTTCATATGTACCGCATTATCATAATACCATTAGCCCAATAGTAACCGAAATATGGGTTATACAGTCAGGAACCTCTCCACTCAAATTCACATTATTTACATGGACAGCACATCAAATCGGTCCTTCGGTGTTGCACATTATAACAATACCTGGATTTGATACCACTTTAGCCATCATAAATTATTTAATGAATGAACGAAAGAGTTTAACCTGCTTGTTGGACCCACCATAGTTGACTCCAGGCACTGCTAGGTCAGTCTTAATGCAGTTCACTTGATTCAGAATGTACTATGCAGCTAATGCCAGAGACAGTGTAGAGGGATCTACTTTACCATCTTTGTCACATGTTGCTGATGGATTAGTTTCTAGTAATGTTACAAGATGTACACTGTCTGTCTGTGAACCTGAAATACAAACACGGACTTTGACCTGCACCTTCTAATATGGGTAATACAATTCTGTAATGGCTACCAGCTGGTTGTAATGGTGATCAGATGGTTGTAATCGTCATTAGATGGATGTAATGGTGACCACATGGCTGTAATAGTGACCAGATGAGTGTAATTGTGACCACAGGGTTGTTCTCCTTACCATATGGATGTAACGGTAGCCAAATGGCTGCCATGGTGACCAGATGGTTGTAGCGGTGACCACATGGTTGTAATGGTGATAATATGACTGTAATGGCAACCACATGGCAATAATGCTGACAAGGTGAATGTAGTGGTGACCACATGGTTGTAATGCTGACCACATGGTTGTAATGGTGATCAGATGACTGTAGTGGTAATCACATGGCTGTAATAGTGACCAGAAGGTTGCAATGGTGACCAGATGGCTGTAATGGTTACCAGATGGCTGTAATGGTGACCATGTGTCATTAATGGTGTCCACATGGTTGCAATGGTGACCGGATGGTTGCAAAGGTGACCAGATGGTCGCAATGGTGACCAAATGGCTGTAACGGTGACCAGATGGCTGTAATGCTGATAGGATGGTTGCAATGGTGACCAGATGGCTGTAATGGTGACCAGGTGGCTGTAATGGTGACTAGATGGTTGTAATGGTGACCATATGTCAATGATGGCATCCATATGGTTGCAATGGTGACCAGATGGTTGCAATGGTGACCAGATGGTCATAATGGTGACCACATGGTTGTAATGGTGACCACGTGGTTGCAATGGTGACCAGATGGCTGTAATGGTGATCAGATGGCTGTAATGGTGACCACATATGATGTACATTTCAACAATCTGGTATTGCAACCATCACTATTGCAATAATCATCATATATTTACAATTATAAAGAAATAGATCTCACTATCATTTTATTGTAAGTTCTTATAGTTATTTGCCTCCTTTTATCAGGCAAATATAATGTATATTATAATAATTATTTTAATCACTATTATAAAACTGTTTATGATTAGTATTTTATTAATGATTATTGTTCGATCTCAGTTATTTCATCATGAAGGTGTTTAGTTTCTTCACTTGAGCTTTGTAAATGGTTCATGATTCTGCGCCATATAAAATATTCGTCAGAACAATTGCCCTATATACTTGGCAGTTTACCCTGATTGTAACATCATAATATTTCCTGAGTCTGTCTCGAAGTCTCCCGAATGCCTATGCAGCTTTGACCATTCTAGATTGTAGTTCAACATCTAGTTTACCATCATGTGTCACAGTACTGCCAATGAAGGTGAATCTGTCGACATTAATGAGAACATTTCTCCTATGCTGATAATACCAGGTATCTCATGTATTACTGGGCATGGTTGATGCAATACTTCAGTTTTGTGCATGTTTATGCGCAATCCAAAATCTTTAACTGCCTTAGCAAATTGAGATGTGATTAGCTGGATATCCTCCAGTGAATGAGCAATTAGAGCAGTATCGTCTGCAAACATAGGTTCTCTGAGAGATATTTGTCGTGTGAGAGTCTTTGATTTAAAAAGGGACATCTTAAGTAAATCAGCACCAGGACGAAATTGAATGTATATTCCCTCATTCGTTGTTGCAAATGCCTGTTCAAGCACTGCTGACAAATATATGCCGAATAGAGTAGGTGCAAGAACACAACCGTGCTTGACACCGTTGTTCACTGGGAGACCTCGGAAAGCTGACCTTTGATGGAAACTTGTGCCTGCATACCAATGTGAAACTGTTTAATTAAATTCACCAAATGTGATGGGCATCTATACTTGCCATTTACAATCCATAACGCCTCTCCGTTAACAGTGTCAACGGCTTTGGTGAAATCAACAAACACTGCCTAGAGTGATTTTTGTTGCTCAAGACACATTTCCTGCACCTGCCTTAGTGTGAATATCATATCGGCAGTACTGCTATCTTCTCTATATTAACATTGAGCTTCTGGCAATATCTCATTTTCGATGTGCTGGGAGAGTCTATTCAATAAAATTCTCACCAGTACCTTCCCTGCAATTGATAGTAAAGAGGTGCTGCGGTAATTACCACACTCAAGGCGATCACCTTTCTTAAATATTGTAATCATCTTGGCATTCTTCCAACATACAGGTATTGCGCCTGAGCCCCAGATTTGACAAATACTCTTACACAATGTTTCTTTGAGTAGTTGTCTACCATGTTTTAAGATTTCTGCTGGTATCTGGTCGTTCGCTGGAGCCTTTTCTCAGCAAGGTAGTTTGATAGCATTTTCTGCTTCTAGAAAATCAGGCTCTTCATCCAGGCAGTCCAAAAGTTGGTATGCTCCGAATTCTGTTGATAGCATCAAAGGATAGTTCTCCAGCATAATTCAGCAGGTGGTTGAAGTGCCCAGCCCATCTTTTCATGATCTCACCATCCTCGGTCAGAATTGTGCCAAATGACGACTTCAATTGGGTAGTATGATAAATTTGTGGAAACCAAACCTCTTTCAGGCCATTATAGAATGCTCTAGTGTTATTTACATCGGCAAAGTACTGCAACTCAGCAGCGTTCTCTTCTCTCCATTTAGACTTGAGTTCGATGGTTATTCTTTGGAGTAGACGGCATGCCTCTTTGTTTGGAATGCCTCCATGACTAAAACAGTCATGGAGCGAGTGGCCGTACCAGAAATAAGTCTTTCTTTGGTTTTATTTCTGTCATCGAGCAGCTTTTGCAATTCAGTGTCGTTTTCATCACACCAGTCCCGATGTCTACGAGTAACATTTCCTAGTGTTTGTACTGAAGCTTTTATAATGGATTATTTGAATTGTGACCAAACTTGTTCAACATTGCTACCTTCTAGTGGTAATCAACAAGCTCTGTCATTATGGCTTTGTCCTGTTTTGAGCTTTTATCATTACATTTTAATAGGTTCCAGGCTTAGATTAGCTGCATTGCCTCTTGGTGCTTGTTGAATGATTTCCTGCATGGGACTCGTACTTTGGATTTTAATCAATTTTAAATTTAGTTTTAAATCAATTTCATATTTAGTTGCAAATCAATTTTAGATTTAGTTTTAAATCAATTTAAAATCAACTTTGAATGTAGTTAAATTAGTAATGCACTTATGCAAATTAAAGACCATGAAAAAATATATAAATATCATGGGGGATTAATTATTGGCCTTGAGATGATATCTCATCTACAGAAATTGAGATGATATCAACTAATAATTTTATGAAAGTAAAATTGAGAGGACGAATTCTGTTAATTCTGGTATCAGAACGTTCCCATACCAGAAGTTGTTAGGTCAATCCCCTCAGGTTCGGTTATGAGAGGTTTGACTGTACAGTTTCATATTAGCGTGTTATATGATCAAATTGTTAAAACATATCGTGCTTTAAAATACAGCAGGGCATTAATAACTTATTTAAAAGCAAGTATTTGCTGCTGTATTCTATAGCACCAAACTAAACTCCTTTAGTCAGTTGCAACTATTATCTGAGAAATTGTTGTAGCTTGTTTTTATACTCTATGTTTTAACAATGCAACTTAGTAACACACTATATGAAACTAATAGTAATATAACTTGATTTCTGAAGATTTCATCTCATTTTACTTCACTATAGCCAAGCTCTTGGACTTGAGCTCTCTGGCAGTGATAGTTGCTCCCTTCCTGTCTATGTATAAATGTATATATATTTAGGGTGAAAGAGTTCAATCATCCACTATGCGAATGTAGCTACTTCCTTGACTAGCATAATATATCATACATGTATACAATTGCATGAAACATTATCAACTTACCTGCTCAATATACCTGAACATACAAGCATACACACCTCCACTGCTCTATCTCTGAACCTGTGATCTAACAACATGTTGGTGATATCATGTATCATACTGATAACTATCTATCTTGCACCAGTTTCTGAGACCAAAGTCTGTAAAGGTATGTGTTATTAAACGTAAAGTACACCAATAGCAAACAATCTGGCATTCTGGATATCATGCTCTAGCCAGAACCACCGACTGCCATGTGATTTATATGAGAACAGCTCCCTGACTAAATATGCAAAGCTTATTCACTATTCATTGTATCCCAAGAGAAAATAGTAGTATTTGTAAACTGATACTTTAACCCTGGTCCTTTGCGGCACAGCATCCAGCACAGTGACAAGTGAATTTATCCACTACACCAGCTCAGCAACCTTAATAAAGTAAGTTTTGCCAGTGCACTTCAACATTCGCCATACCACTGTACACAAAAAACGGAATTAATACCCAAACAAGGTTATCCAACTCTGACAGTTGTGAAAGTGAAAAACCCGCTACTAAAAACTAACATATATTTCGTAGCATATGAGCCAAGGTCGACTATTTCATGAAATTCAATTCCCCTACTAATTGAGTCGTCAAACCCGAATTTTTTTTGAGTAGGGGATTGTAATCAAAAGTAGGAGATTGCGTTAAGTAAAGTAGGCGGTTGAAACTTGTGTCAAGTAAGGAGTTGATGATTCCTTATCATACTGTGTTCTATCAAAATTCTCCCCTCAACATGCTACACTCACTGTCACTACACTCCGTAATGACAGACATGTTAGATGTGTCATTCAACCCCCCCCCCTGTCCGAGGTTCTTCACCTGATATGCAACATTCCACCCACACCGTTGGTGTATTTTATGTCACGAATATCGGTCATCAATCAATTGGCCCAGAAAGGGGATTCATAAATACTACTGAATTACAAAAACAGCTCCCTGGTTAAGGCCATGCAGACAGATATCTCAGCACTACAAGGCGGTAACTGTGGCAGTAACTGGGGCAAGCATGATATCCACGCTACAAAATCTTTCTCACCATCAGGCTAATAAGCTCCAGATTGAAAACATGGGAGAGCAGGCTGAACGCGTTCCTGCAAATGCAGAATGGCTCTGATGAAATTTTAACGGAGATCCCCAACAGTTTCTCATCAGTTAGACTTCACATAATGAGATGCACCAACCCTCACATACGGAGACTGATGGCAGTACTGTTGACCAGACACTCAAAACTGCAACTCCATAAGTACAAACTCAACCTCTCATTCACCCCAACACGTGAATGCCTTATAGAGGAGGAAACTCCAAGGCATTTTATATTTCATTGCCCAATATAGAACATATTACAAAATAGTTACCCGCCACAGCTGGATGACCTATATTGAATCATGAATTGTAGTCTCAAAACACAAAGATTTGAGAATATTTCGATACTATTATGGCTGATGCTAAGCGCACTGGACAAATGTCCAGTGTACCAATCCTCGTCTTGGCGAGTGGGCACCAGTTTTATGGCGAATATGACAAGGGATAGGGGCAGGAGCAGGGGCAGAGGCGGGGGCAGGAGC
>JAOQGN010340652.1:0-13996 GCA_027564295.1 Himantozoum antarcticum
AGACTAAAGATGCATCAGTAAGCTTGTCTAGCTTATATTATCCTAGGCAAAATGATAGTATGTGACCCTAACTGTTCTACGCATTAATTAGCTTTATTAAATGCAAAATTAGTTGGAGCAGCTGAAAATTATTGGACAGCTAATGTAGCATTACCTGCATTCCTGTTTGTGACATCACACTCGCGTTAAACAATAATTGTTTACTTGTACTTCTTAGCAGTCGGCGCGCATTCTGCACTCATAATCACCCACCTTAATTGTTTCAAACTGCCTTTTGTTTCAAAGCTTAATTCTAATGATCACCAGATGAGTAATCAATTAGTCACTTACTGTTCAGCTTTCACAGGCGAAGGATTGCAGTATTATCCAAGCTATTATGTTTATGTAATCATAAAAAACAATAGGTGTAAGCAGCAGCTGTAGACTGTTTTTCAGTGTATCTTCCGTTTTTTTGTATACATGAATTGTTTATTGAAGGGATTATTTCATTTTCCTGCTCATGATGTGCTTTGTAAAAAGGCAATCGTTTGTGACCACTTTACCCTTTTTTACTGAACACAAAACATCTGCTTGGGTGGATTATTACAACAAAAAGCTATAGGGGCCATGCCCAAGGGGCTCTCAAGGGCTTTCTATGTACTTTGTACCCCATTTGTGTATACAAAAATATTATGTTCTCTTACTTCAGTGCAAATTTGTATACATGTGGGGTGATAGTCATGTGTATACATGTGGGGTGATAGTCATGTGTATACATGTGGGGTGATAGTCATGTGTATACATGTGGGGTGATAGTCAATACCTATTTCATACTCAATTCATTTTCCAACAAAGAACGGGATTTTGTTTCGTATTTAAAATGTTGTTGAAATCTGTGAACTACGAATATGTGAGATTTTCAAGATATTATTACAGGAATGGATGGATATCTTTTCTTTTTCATTGATATATCATTAGACTCAGTATACCATTGTGTATGGTTGTAGCAGCTAAATAGCGGTAACTTTTTTGGAAACTTCTTGGCGCAACCGTACCAAAGAGCAACCACAAAAACACCAATAGCTCTGATTTTTGCAGTATTGATGAAGTACTGCAAGGACGTGGGTTTCAGCCTCACAAACTATCTGGAAGTTTTTGTCCCAGAGAAGTTTGGGCACCATCACGTTAAATGAGATGTAATTGTTTTATTTTAATTGTGGTAATTTTTCATTAGATTAGTGGTAAATATCTCTACCTTTTTGTAGCATTTATAATAGGCACTTGCTAGTATTAATAATTGTAGTTAACTCAAGCAAGCAGGGTAGTTCTGTCTTTGTGTCTATCATGACAACTTTATATTTTGGAGCTTCCTACTGTGAACAAAAAAGCATTATTTCTTTCATCTATTTATTCCAATTTGTTTTATATTTCTCCATGAATGGTAATTACAGGTTCAATTGTGATGATAGTCCCTCAGCCTGAGGGATCTACACTGCAGGTTGGGTGGACAGCCATGGCCGATGGTACTATGCGTAAACAAGTAACTGACTTTCGACAGAGTGATATTAACGATGGCTCTATATTCTATCACCATGAGTCTGGAGCTGCAGATGTCATGGCAGACTCCTTTATGTTTGCGGTAAATAATGTAGTTAGGTTAACTACAATAAATTGTAGTTAGGTTTCAACTTCAACACTAAACATTACCCAGTTGTCATGACAACTGTCATGTCATGTCAGTTGTCATTGGGTAGTTATTTTCATAACTCAAAATAATCTTGGATCCAGGATAAATTTTTATGGCAGACATATATAGGTATATATATGTATAAATGTTACTGCTAAATTCATTCTAACCGTGGTAGGTTAATTAAAAAACATTTTAGCTACCTTAACAAATTGTGAGAATAAATTTGGAGAGCAGTGTGAAAGCAGCACAACCCAATATTAAATTCAATATCAATTCAATCCAAATTTTCATTGACCAGCAGTGTTATTTGTCAGATACAATGATAATGCTATAAAGGTTGGTCATGCAGCGGTCAATAAACTTTAGAGTGACCGCAAACACAGTCTTCAGCATTTCTCCTCAGGTGCTTAGGCTGATTGTATAATAACTACAAATGGTTGACCTTTAGTCGAAGTTGTTTACACATCATCCATTCAGCAGACGTAACTCCGAATTCCGTTATTTTAATGAAAGAAGCTCTTTATTCTACCTCAACCTTATGTATGATCATGTTTTAAAAAGACGTTGCAATGCGTAGCCCCAAGTAATAAAAACATTTAATTTATGACCACAATGTATATATTGACAGGCGCTATCACAACTTTGACTTTAAGACAAAGAACTTCTATCATCCCGCTGCGTAAAGATAGCCCATTGTTTGACCAGTATAACCAGTGAGATAATACTGATACTTATGATTATGCCTTTTATGATACTTTTCTAACCCTTATTTTAAGTCCTTAATTTAGAATGTACAGTAGGTACCATTGATCTTGTGGGAGTTTACAGCTCAAGGCGGCGAGAGTACATATAACAGTACTTATCACATTCTTTTCCGATAAGTAAATTATATTAAAAAGCAGTAAACACTTCCAGTTCTTTGCTGTCCTTTGGAAATTTAAGATTAAAAATTAAATTAGTAGTAGCTCCACACTTAAAGTTGTGATTGATTATATAAAATTACTGATTAGTAGGTGAAAATGTTTCTATGTAATTTTGTAGAAATATTAATTGTTAGTTGAAGTTTTTTTTGCTAATTACTGTCAAATTATTTGTAAAACGATGTCCAAATTTAGGTACTATACTCAAAATGTGATTGTTCAGTCAACAGTGATGTCAATATTTAATAAAACAAATTTATAAGGCAGCTGCTATTGAGCTATGGACTGGCTATGGGAAGGCAACTAAGACGCAGACTTCAATGTTATATAAAAAGATGGCTACTCAGACGCTGATTTTTAGCATGAGGAAAAAGCTTGCAAAGTTAATGAACAAACCACAAACTCATTGCTAAAATTGTGTCGATGCATAGCGCATGAAACTCTCAATTAAATTGAAATGCATTCATTGTTGTACCCAACCAACAAGTGCATTAACATTGCCCAAAATAAATCTCCAAATTTCCAGCACCAAATAAGCTGCTCCCTCAATTATGCATGATAAATCCTTCATTTTGTTATGCCAAGCTGATGGTTCATGCTTTTGGATTCATAATTGATTGCATTGCACCCATTGCTTGGTTAGTCGGGGGTGCCCTCTCGCAAATGTTTGACAAAAATTCAGTCAACAGGCTAACCTGTGAATGTCAGCATTGCATATGCTAGTGAACTGTGGCAGCATACAGCCTCTTACATACCTGTGTTCTGTCTAGCTAGCAGGTCTTGAGCTGAATAGTTATCTATCATGAGTTGTCTCTCTCAGGTTACGTATGAAGAGTCTGGCTCTACTCTTACCAATCAACTGTTTGCTGTCACAATATCCCCTGCTGAGGTATACGATACACCCAGCATCTCCCCTGGCAGCAGTCTCGGCCTTACCGTAAGTTCTAATTGGTCAGCTATATCCTTGATGCATGTATATATATCCCATGTGTATAAGTATACCTATATATCTTGTCTTAGTGAATTAGTGCATCAATTATAAGGGGAGTAGCCTATATAGGTACCTATTCTTGAATGTCAATATGACATTTTAGCCCAAATTAATTGCTACTTATATATCATTTCCAAGTACATTGATGCTTTAGTAAATACTTTTAGACTTTGTAAGTAGTATTATTTAGTGAGGAGCGATTATTAATTTGAATATGTGACGCGTCATTTGCTTCCATAAATTAAATACCTCTCCGGTTAATTGGGAGTTTGTCTTTCTCTGCTATCATGACATTATTGTGGAACTTTTAACAGTTAATTGCGCTGCATCTACATTTAATTAATATTTCTGCTATAAGGTTAGTGCAATATAACTTATGATTATGAATATCCATTGATAGCAAAATTTATATATAGAAGACAACTCCACAATTACTGACCACTGTACTTTATTTATGGGTTGGAATTTGTTGGTGTATGACACAATTTAAGAGTATGTATTCTCTCAGAGTATCACAAGTGATAGCATGCTAACTTATGCCAATAAATCTAGCAGGACCTTATCTACATATGCACAAATACACATACATTTCAGGCTTTTGAGGGTGAGACGGTGACTATTACCCCCGCACACCTATCTTTTGTGGACAGCGATAGTGTGGCTAGTAATATAGTCTATGTCATAACTGAGCCGCTGCCCTCCAGTCAGGGCATCATTGAATTTGCTTCTGCACCACAAGTACCTATTACAAGGTCAGTACAGGTGTTTCTGTTTGTCAACATTCCCATTGAGGTGATAATAATAAGTATGTACTGAAAGTAACATTTCTAATTTTCTGAACAGCAAATTAATACGAATTTACACAGATTTGCATCTCGATCTACACCACAACTGATGCCCAACCCACAACCTGACCCTGACCCATTCTTGGTTGCCTTGGCTGAAAACCTAGGCTGGAAAACTGACCTTGAAACATGTAGGAGTGAGTTCAGGATTGGCTATCAGGCTCTTGTCAAGCAGATAGGAGTTATTGCCCACTGATCTGACTAAGGTGATGGGGAGAGAGCCTGATAATCTTAACTACGGGATAGCCTTTGAGCAATTTACGGGGTGTCGATATACCTGTGGAAGCTGGAGGGAAGTTGGACAAACGTACACGTAGTTTCTAACGCCATGTGTTTGCCATGTAAGCACATTTGGGTCGCTCATCGCAACTTTTACCAATTTTATGTTTGCAAACTGAAGCTGGCGATTTTCAATTTTATTCATCGCAAATGAACTAGTGTACGAAATTAGGTTTGTCTCAAAAAAAAGAACTTCAATTTCCTTTGAGCTTGCTTCACTGGTATCTCAAATTCTCGTAGATCTCTCGAAGGCAATATCTTATTTAAATGCTCCATGCTCTCTCTCCCATGGACCATGGTCCAAGAGATTGGTTGGCGATAACTTCGGCATGTTTTGAGATAGGATGTATTTGTGTAACTCATGTGTATCGTTGCATTATCAGGTTCACGCAGAAGGATATAAATGATGGACTGATAGCCTACAGAACTCCCGCTGAGTTGGAAGTTGGACTAAACCAGCCAACATATTCTCTAAGGTTCAATGGTAGGTACATAGCATATTGTACATTATTTTGGTGTTGATGTGATTTTACAAACAAGATGGAATATGTTTTCGCTTTAACTTCTAAGCATAAACATAACATTAGCATTCTGCTAAAGTATGAGTGCAAGTGATCTCGACAGCTAAACCTATTATAAATACTGTAAATTTTAAATTTGCGACGATATCTGAAATGTGATGTACATTGTTGATAAGAAGATTGCTGTTTAGGTTAAACCCCTTATGGGTCATTTCTACTTTAGCCTACAAATTGGTGAAGGATCTTATCTTAAGGGCCATATTTAGCTTTAGAAAGAGTCGTCCACGCCTGAACTTCAATGGTTTCTGTACTCTATTAATAGCATTTGCTCTCTGGTAAATTGACTTTTCACAAATTTACTTTTCATGCCTTTATGTCACCATTTAATATAGTAATTTGCTGTCTTCTATATTTCTGTAAAAAGACATTTTATTATCAATTGATATCATCTTAAAACCTATGAATGAAAAAAATAGCTTGGCAACTTAATATATTGCATAACCCAGCAGCAATGTTGGTGGAGAGTAACCCGCTGAATGCCTACATGGAGCTATATTACTATTAGTCTGGTGGGTAAGGTGGAAGAGCCTTCTATGCACCACAAACCTAGTGTACATCTTTGGTGTGAGGATACATCCCGGGATTTGACACTATCTCCAACATCTAGCGTTTATGTGGCAAGCCCTTATGTTGTTTGTATAATTATATATTTACAGTTGATCCAGGATATAATGGTGGGCATGATTTTCTATTTCCCTTGTTGTACCTTATTATACTTATTTCAAACCTTAGCTATGTACAGATTGCCATTGTATTGACTCCTAATTTTAGAAGCTTTAATTATCATATTTTAGCATACCTTTAGTACCACATTTCTTATTTGATTGAATTGATTGCAAACCAATCTTTAGTCTTTAGACTGAAGCAACGACCAGATTACATAATGGTATTGTGTGGTATTTCTCAATGGACTGGTTGGCCAGTCTAGGGACATGGAGACTAAACATTAATATAATTATTATATTTTTAGTAAATTATTATTTTCTTTATTGAGCTGACACCTTTTGTTCCTCAGATTTTCAATGATTTGTCTTTGCTATCGATTGTCAATGGATAAATTGGTTATGAAAATTAATCTCAATATTATATCCATTTGATGATTTTCTCAATATAATTATGTGACGCCGCCACTCTATTTGTGATACCGCCACTCTACATGATTGTGATGCCACCACTCGTTTTCCTAAGGGGTGACCTATCTGGAATGATTATATTTAGTAAAGAATATATCACCTCTAGCTTTACCATAAATGTATAAACTGACTCATGCAGCACTATATTTGCTAAACACTGAGCATGGAAGCAGCACTTTCAAAGTAGTAGGTTTACATTTTCCTGCAGGAGAAGCAGACATTCAACTCTGTTGGACCATCCTGCAAATGCACGCCACACGTATGCCATGCCATACTCTTTGCGATTATAAATTCTACATCTTTTTATGTAAAGTATATTGTGGTATACATAAAGTTTGCAATATTATGATATTTCTAGTTTCTGATGACAACGGAGATGACGTGATAAAGCAGCAGTTTAACATCCTAATACTTCCTGTCAATAATAAAGCACCATCTATTGGGAGTGGAGTGAGAGTGAATGTAGAGAGAGATAACTCCGTCTTAATCAATGATGCATTGCTTGGTTTGACTGACGCTGATACTGCTAAGGCAGATATAGAGTTCACAATCACTACAGCACCTCAACGGGGAGACATTGTCAAACTTGATCAAGCCTTCCATACGGTGCTCAGAGCAGGTCAGTTCTAGAGAAAGCTAATTTCCAGCAGATTACTCATGCAATGACATATCAGTTGACTCATGCAGTGTCATATTTTCACGGCATGCCATGGTTTCCATGGCAAGTGGCAGGTACCTATGGTGAATTCACATTGGATAGATTATTGTAGGTTTCACCAATTTGCAATGATTATTGATTTGGACTGTAGTCATATGGTGGACTAAATCTCTAGGCTTTATGCCCCAACCCCACCCCCACACAGCATGGTTATCAGGCTTTCTCAGATGCGTGGGAGTTTAACCTGTGTGAGCTAACGCCCGTGTGTTGGGAGAACCTGATGGTAAGGCTATCCTCTACCCCGGTTGAACCGAATCCTGTCTGTGTCTAGAGGTTGTTTTTCAGTCTGGTCATAGAAATGGCCACATATAATTATTGAGGTTTCACATATTTTTTCATTAGATTTTTCTATGCATGTTGTAGGTTTCACATGTCGACTATTCCATTTGTATATTGTAGGTTTCACATATATTTATTGGAGAATGTACTGTTATATAATTATGTAGTTTTGTTAGTACTTTTTGCCAGAGTTGTTCTCTCTCATTCATGATTAATTAGTAGTTTTATATAAAGAGTTGTCTGCACTAGCTAACAGTTTTTCCCTGCTTTGTAATTGGTTATTGCAACAGCTTCAGTTTTTCCTTTACTTCTTTGTTCTCTGCGAGTTAAAATGCAATTTGAATTTTAACAGTATGCATTATATCATGTCTATGTTTTACATTTCACATAATAACTATATCATGCTTATATTGTAGGTTTCACATATTCCTACCAGGAGTTCCTATCTAATACACTGTACTATGTACATGACAATTCTGTACAGCTAGAGGATTCATTTACCATCAGACTATCTGATGGTGTGCAGAGCACAGAAGTGGTAATACCAATAACTATACAGTACAGCGATACAGATAGTCCCACACTCAGCCCTGGAGCTAGCATGAAACTTAGGATAAATGAAGGTTTGTTTATGGATGGTATCGCAGGCAGCCCTATACACCTAGCTGTGGAGCTAATATAAAACTCAGGTTGAAGGATAATTACACACCAAGTATTTAGGAGATAACAACAGTACTTATTTTTCCAATGAGCTGAAAAATGTATACAGCTCTAGCTCTTTTCTAGCTAACGTTGTGACCATTTGACCAGTTGTACAGCCATGTCACTATTGAAGAGACTGAATCTTTACTAACTCTTTAATCCCAGACTATATCTAAATCTGATCTTTTACTTCTCCTATGTTTATTAATCAGAAAATGTCACTAGTTCATCTTATGATATTTGATGATGTCAGTAATTGGGAAGTCAATCTAAATATATTTTACATAACTATTATTATTATTTTTGCAACAATTTTTGGATGCAGATGCATATGTTTTGTGTCCAGCTGTGTCCATGCGTTAGGTAGCTGTGTCCATGCGTTAGGTAGCTGTGTCCATGCGTTAGGTAGCTGTGTCCATGCGTTAGGTAGCAATGCCTGGGGTACCGGGTCTGGCAGTACCTAAAAACAGGACCGACTAAGATTGAGAGACTTATTGTAATGCGGACCGGATCTCTCTTCTAACATATCTACCAACACCTTGTCAGAAAATATATTAGTAATTTGGTTTTGTAGGAGAGAAGAAAGTGATCACGCTGAGTGAGCTGGAATATGAGGACACGTCTGCAGACGGTCTCGTACTTTATCAGATAGCCAGTGAACCACAGTTTGGTAATCTACTATACAATGATCAGGTGATGCAGCTAGCTGATGGCTTTACTCAGCCAGATATTACATCTAGATACATCAGGTGAGTGACTGTTTGACAACACTAATTGGGTGGTTAGAAAGTATGTATCTATTGTATGCCGGCTAATGATGGGTGGAAAACCCCTGGAGCACAAACCTGCCAAACATCCACCATTGCCAGTGATATATATCAGTATTAACCATTAATATACATGTAATACAGTACTTATTGCCATTTTGTCTAGCAACTAATAAATTATTATTTCCAGCTAACCAGTCTGCTTGGGGCAAAATATATTATACTATAATCAATTATATACTAATATAGCTGCTCTGTGTATAATATAATTTCCAAATACCGTCTGGATGTTGAGTGCTGATTCATTCTGCTTCTTTTGTCTGGTGTAAAGTTTACATTATCAAATATCTCTTGAATTTATTATATACATGATACAATGTTTCAAGATCGTATTATTTTGAATTACCCTACGTGTATTTTGCTGTCAGTCAGCATGTTGAAACCTGTATTTTATTATGATTATAGCCACCAATTGCCACCTACTTCTACATATACAGTACACCAATGCCTTTCAGTACATCCACTATTAGGCAGAGTTGTCACTTTATACTATGTGCCTATAAAACCGTTGGTGGTGGTGTTAAGTGCTTCTTTTAGTTTTCAATCTAGTTCTAAATATTTTTGATAGTGCCTCGGAGAAATCATGTGTTAGTATGATTTAATAATTAATATAATAGTAATAGTAATATATATACATTATCCAATTGCAGCTTTCAATCTGATGCTGAACTTGGGAACTTGGAGATCATGGACACAGTGTATTTGAATGTTAGTGATACTTCTGGCAATATGGCAGCCATGCAGCCATTTGCTATATCCATAAGAGCCACTGATAATCATCCTCCTATTGTATCCGTGGTATCCGACCTGGAGGTAAGCAAAGCAGCAAGCATCCATCCCCTTTGTCAGTTTGTCAGTTTGTAGATGAGTCACTGATGGAGTTAAAGTATGCAGCCACTGAACTTGCAGCAACAGAGAGCGTTAGGCATTTTAATCTGACCTACTGCCTGTTAGTGTTAGAATATAAACTAAGTCAAACTAAATCGCAAAATGCGATTGTTTATCAGGTCCACAGCTATACTTGGATACATTCGGCATTGACACTCGTCGATAGAGTTTTCGTAGAGGATGGTCCATTGCCTTATTCCTCTATGTTTAATTAGCTTATTGCCAGCTATTATGAATGGTAGATGCAGTGATAATTATTTGTTTGCCAATATTTTAATATGGCTTTTAATTCTATATATTTCTATCTAGGTAATTATATCTTAAATATTCAAAGCTATGTAGCTGTAAAAGTTATCATATATTTAGGTTGAGGAAGGCAGGAGGAAGCAACTTACTAAAGCTCACATTTCAGCTCAGGATCCTGACAGTATTCTCACTAATTTGATGATAGTTATCGACTCCGTCCCCACTCTTGGCACACTAAAGATTATAACCTCAGGTAGCCATAATAATAGCTGTGTTCACTATCATACCAATAAAACATTCGGCACAAAAAGGTTCGATTAAGAGTTACCCTCTCTCTGTAAGTATATCCAGCCTCTGTAGCTTGTGCTATGACTCTGGCTTAGACTGATTGCTCTGCCACTCAACTATTGATCTAATTAGATTACACGCCACAAAATCAGATATGGCCGGTAGTTGTAAATAATAATGATAGAAGTCATTAAGAGAAGACAACTCCACAGTTTATATATTTTCTGATAATTTTTAATGTTGACCTCATTACTTAGGAGTATCTTTGAGCCATCACTGAATTCCTCTTTTATTGGTATAGATTTGAGCCATCACTGAATTCCTCTTTTAGGTTGGTATAGATTTGCTTTTTATAGTGTCGTACTTTTAAGTTCCCTGTTAGTATATTTTTCAGCTCTTTTAGTTAATGTATTATTATTGTCTTTGCATTATTTAACTATTACTATGATTATATTGATGTATATATTTATTTTATCACCATATTTTATCATCATTTTAGGTTCATTTAATATCGCTTACAAATTATTGTTTTGCTATTTTATTAAGCTATTATAAATAATCTTAATCATCATCATGAAGTTGCACCCGTTCACATTTACGTTATTCGTTTGCTGTTATTGCAGATGGTCTGGAGAGAGGCATCAGACAGAGTCAAGTTCACATGTTCCTACTGAGTGATCTCTATGCCGGCATTGTCTACTATGTCCAGGAAGATCATCAGAACAAAGAACCAAGAAGTGACTTCTTCTGGTTTCACATGAGCGATGGTGAAAATATATCTCCTGTTGCTAGATTCAACGTGACCATAACTGTAAGTACTTTATGAATAGTAAATATTGTAATGGTTTTTATACACACTACACAACTATCACTGCTGTAACAAACTTGCAGCATTAATGGCCTAAGTAGCAATAATGGCCTACTGTAGCAATAATGGCAACAAGTTAGCAAAACGTAACTGGCGGGGCCATCCAAACTATGGGTAGGCAAGTTTATTGGCACCTGGAGGTACACAACAATGGCAGGAGAAGGTGAGTCGGTAACAATAATAACTGTAGGTATCAATTTAAGCATATGTTACTACTCTGGGAGGAATATCAAGACTGAACTATACTGATATATGCATGCATCATATCATGGGTAGCTGGCCATTTATAGGCTTAATAGTTTGTGATGCTAGCATTCATATATATATATGGAGATGCAATACAATGCAATACATACATACAGCTGCATGAAAGCAAGGTAATTAGATAATGTTATTGCAGTGCAGTAGGTGGTATAATGTCCCCGTATTCTCAGCAACAGGTAACTTGGATCTTAGGCTAGATAATAGACGGCTGCATGCATCTGTAGGTTAACTTCTGTATCCAGCATATATTATGGTCCATCATCTAGGGAAGTTATTTGTCCTCTACTACTCTGGTGCAGGCTTCTTCACTGGGTGCAGCTGGAAGGTGGGCAGTTGCCCACGCACTAAAGATACAAGAATAACATCCATAACAATACTTACAGCGATAGACGTTTTCTCCAAAAGGCCTTGGGAAATCCCCCTTAAATGAAAAAGCGGTGCAAACGTCCGAGCCGGGATGAATGAGATATGGAATGATGAATCCTTCAAAACCCTACAAACCGACAAAGGCAAAGAGTTTGACAACGGAGCGGTAAGCACTTTCTTGAAGCAAAACAATGTCCGCCCCTTCTGTACGGAAAATGAGACCCTCAAAGCGTCGGTTGTTCAGCGGTTCAATCAAACGTTCAGGGGAAAGATCCACAGACGCCTTACGGTCATGGGTGGACTGCGATACATAGACCAACTACACAACATGGTTGCCGCGTACAAGGAGACGGAACACTCATCTATTGGAATGTCTCCCATCGATGTAAGTCGTGAAAGTCAGGAGGTGTGGGAGCGGATGTACGAAAGCGGAGAACATAGCAAGCAGTCAAAAATTATGTTCACCCCCGGAGACACGGTACGCATAAGCAAAGCGAGAAGAATATTTGAGCAGGCCTACACTCCCAACTGATCAATGGAAATCTTCAAAGTATCCTCCGTTGTCATCGAAACTCGTCCTGTGGTGTATAGTGTCGTAGATCTTAATGATAAACCAGTCCAGGGAACCTTTTACGCGAAGGAGTTGCAGAAAATGGCGGAGCCCGAGTCATACAAGATCGAAAAGGTTCTAAAACAGAGAAAGCATGGAAAACATCGCGATATGTATGTTAAGTGGTTAGGCTATCTGGACTTCTTCAACAGTTGGATAAAAGAGACGGCTTTGGTGTAGTTTCCCACTCCGTGGTTTTATATGTCGTGTTATGATACGATTATTTCTTTTAATATTGTTTGTGTGTCATTTATGAAATAATAAAGTTTAGCACATTTACTATATCTATGTCTGTTTAATTAATCCTTAGTTCACACCCGCAAAGGTATCGCAACAATGACATCGCGCGTGGGAGAATTATTATTCGCCACTTTGCCATCAGACGCGGGATTGTTACCATTTCCCAACGATACCATCACAAAATTTCCGTTCAACTCGAGCATCTGCTTCAGTTTCTGAGTGGAAAATGGGAGGTTGAGTTGGTGGACATACTCCTCCCCCACGAATGGGACAATGTAACAGAGGGAGTAATGAAACTTTCGCTTCCATTCAAAGACTGGAACAATGGTAATCGCGAAGCGAGTTTGGAGGATACTGTACACACATCAGAGGGGATATCATCCATCACTCTGAGAGTCCGAAAGAGAAGATACGCATCATTTTCGGAGTTGATAGCGGATATGCATAAGGTTTTGAGACAACATTATCCGAAGCTGATGCAATAGTTTTTAAATATGATGTCAAAAACTCTTTCAGTTTAAATATCAAAGAGTCAAGTCGCCACCATCTGACATTGTCCTCAGATCTGGCCTCGGAAACGGGGCTGAAAGCCAATCACAAATGCAGAAAACAAGTAGGTGAGCGGTTGAATAACAGCGTAACGGATCCCGATTTGACTTTGACGATTTGGTTTACGGCTCTATACATCTATTCAAACGTCATATCCGGGCAACCGGTTGACAATAGTGTCTCAACTTTTGCGGGTTGTACCCATGAAACACCATTCAGAATCGGCTTCTTCCAGTAATTATTAGTCGAGAGTTTGCCAACATTCATTACATTCCCGTTGTTGGTAGCAGTTGTGACACAGTTGTTGTCGATGTAATGCGCGACGATGGTACACCCATTCCATATAAGGGTGGAAAGGTCATCCTGACTGTTCACTTTCGAGAGAGATATAATTTTTAATGGCTGAGAGGCTCGAGTCTTCATTCCTCTTTCATAAAAAGAGCGATGAGGAAAAGAAATTGAGTGTGGGAGAATCGTTGTATGTAACGCTTCCATCGAACGTGAGTTCAGAGCAATTTCCCGATAACAACACTACAAAGTTCAAGGTTGGACTGAAACATCCACTTCAATTTCTGAGTGGAAAGTGGGAGGCAGGGTTGGTAGATATGCAGTACCCACATGCGTGGGATAACGTAGAGGAAGGAAAAATGATACTGAAGCTGCCGTATATGGATTGGGCTAATGGTAGACAAGAAGGGAGTGACGAGGACACGGAAATCATGACAGAACCCCC
>JAOQGN010340763.1:0-21174 GCA_027564295.1 Himantozoum antarcticum
TTTAATTATCGGTTAAAACAAAACCTTTCTATTTATGAAGTATTCCGGAAGTTACAATGATCTGCAGAAATATAATGTTAATTGTATAACGCTAATATATATATACATAATGACTTGCGTATTTATATGATGATAGATATATGATAATAACTAAATTATAATAACTAATCATAAATATAATTCCATTAAATTGCAACATAAACTGTTGGGACGTTTATCCCAACTGTAGTAACATTATTGTTGTCCTAACTCGCTGATGTGTATATTGGCATATTTCAGTGATTCTAGTTGCAGTAAGATCATTACTATGAATTATTTGTGCACAGTTTGATGCTAAATAAAAGACGCAATAATACTTATATAATGACTGGCTGCGCTGCCTCAGCTAACTCTTGATTGGCGGCTCTCTACAGATAACTGACAGTTGTTAATTACCTGCGAAGCTAGAAATAATGTCATGAATAATTTTTTACACCTGCAAAATATTACTGCAATAGCGAAAAAGTTCTTGTGCAAACATCAATAACAGAAAAAGTTAAGCAAGACCAGTCAGATAGCTAATTGAGTAAGCATGTGCTTGCATATGCTCCTATGTGCTTTTGTATGTATGATGGAGTGTCAGCAGCTCAGTTGGACCTGAGAATGCAGGAAGTAAAGGGTAACTGACAGCTGAAGACAAGTGCCTGCACTGGGCACCCTTCCGACAATGCATATATAATATTGTGGTGCTTTGTGTATACCAGCAGATGTGATCTAACTTTCTCACAGTAGTGTGTACAGACTGTACCAAACAAGAGCGTGGCTGAACTGAATGGACTGCAAGACACAAACATGCAAACCAGTTATACTTATTACAGGATGGGTGTAGCAACGCAGCTCAACTATATATTATTATAATACTTCCTCATATTATATTTTCACAATAATGAATGTGGACTTATTACAATTGCGTATCTTTACCTCTAAATAGTCTATAATAATCTACTATTACAGATTATTGATTCATGTATAGTTCAATATCTAATTGATCTATGACTCAAATTAATTATGGAGTAAAGAAATTTATCTATATGACATGTCTTGCATACTTGGTTTATATCTAATTCATAATATATACATGTAAAGATAACCTATGTATTTTTTGACTGCGTCAGTTTTATGCAAAGCTGGAGCCAGCTCAGTTTAAATACGTGTTAAACAAATAAAATATGCACTGATTAAACTGTGGTTATAAAAACAAAATGGTAGATTCGGTCTTGTGCGACGGCAATAGGGTACAGAGTAAAAACTACTCTTATCACGGTGATGAGACGCTCAGGAGGTATCAATATCCAGCGTCTGATTATATTAGTTTTTATCTGGAAGCATTGCATGAAATATTTGGTACAAATCCTCTTCAGATAGATTTATTTTGTCAATATGACAGTAATCTGCTAAATAAAATCTGTTGCAACTTGAAAATTCACATTTCTCGTATGATAGATACAAATACTGGTCCTAAATGCTGATCTGCACAGCATGGGTTGACTTCACCTGATCTGCACAGCATGGGTTGACTTCACCTGATCTGCACAGCATGGGTTGACTTCACAAATCATTCTGTGTGAGCCCTTGTGAACTAACATTTATGGTCCATAAGGAGCGTATGCGTCGCCACACTTAGAGGTCCGAAACTTGTCAGAAAGTAGCAAATAAAAACATATTTATATTTATATAATACTAGATTTTATTTTTTGTCATGGGGCAAAAGTGTTACAAAACTTTCTTTGGCAACTAATGTCATGTAAAATAGGAAAATTCTAAGAAAAGGCAGGATGATGGCATACACTTTGTATTTGACCGCTCCAGTAATTATTTCGTTTCATACTCCTCGACTTTTCTTTTCAATCATTGATTACATGATTTATTGGAAAGGGCTAATATTAGTGTCTTTAACACTCGTAGGTATAAAACATGTAAAGTGCAAATTAAAAGCAATAATATATTTACCTCACTGTATAATCGGAGTGGATATGCCAATTTTAATTAAAACATATAAGATAATATTTGGGATATATTACAATAAATTGAATAATTCCAAGTGAGCTAATCGAGCTTTACCCCTATTAATTACAAAACTATGTCTCTATATCGTTGTGGCGTGAGAAAAAGCCAATATTACTTGCTGGGATATGTCATATCAGTAAATCAGTGTATATTCTAGCACTTGATGCTGTCCCTCTCAGCCATGCAACTCGCAACTGCCGCAAATCACTGTACACTTGGCACAGCAGTACGGCAAATGTAAAAGTTACACACCTCAGCCGACATGCCGCCCTGAGGAGCTTGCATGAGTCATATGTCAGTGAGTGGGGAGAGACTGAGAGTTCAGAATTAAAACTTTTGGGAAATTCATTACTATAATTATTCTCTATTCAAAATTTGGTAAATTTAAACCTGACTGTTTCTTTTTGTAGGTAAGCTGGTAGTTCTATCTGTGTGGACACAAGTAGGAAGGAGCTGACGACCCGATTATCTAGAGGTGGTGGCTGGCTCCGTCACTGGATGTCAGCGATCTGATGAAGTAGACCCATGTGTGAGACATAATTACAGCTCTATAATGCAAGCAGTGCTCTTGTACGTTCTCAAACACCCTCTTCAGGAGTCCTTTTGAAGCTTTCACACCCGTAGCTTGCCTTTCCAAGTCAGAATGAGAATGGAAATGTCATTATGATTACAATAAAAATCACTTTGATATAAATGACTTGTTCTTCTATTTGTCTTCTAGCAGGAAATGGAAACATATATATAGCTGCTTACGTCTCTAGTGTGGCAATCGTGTGAAATAGCAACTTTTATGTTGATAGAATTTCAACAATATTGGTGTACAACTGCAATATACACAACCGTAAGGGCATAGTTTGCGAGGACTGGTGGTGGTAGAAAAACTGTTATCAAAAAATTATTAGTAAAAAAAGAAAGTTCTATTGCATTTGTATTTTTTGTATATGTATTTCTATTTACATTTGTATTTATTTTCATCAATAATAATAAAATATCTGGATGTAATAACACTGATTGGTCAGTGCTGAGGGTCCACAGTAGCAGAGCTAGCTGACGAGTTAGCAAAATTAATTCAATGTAATAAAGTTTGACATGACTGAAACTGCGCCAGAGCGTCCAGTAGGTGTTTCTTCTAGGTGAGCTGAAACCCTCCCTGTTCTCCATATGCCTCAGATAGGTAGCTTATTCAAAGCATCAGATATTTGCGCAATTTGACGATGACCATTTTCACAAGTAGTCTAAGAACCGTCTTTTACGCTTTTATGAAAAATATCAATATATCCTTTGTCCCCGCCAGGAAAAACGTCAATATTACGGGGTTTGTTCGCCGTGGAGCTTTCCATAGTTAGTTGTCTGTGTCATACTCGATGCACATGGAAACAGTTTTGGGAATATGCTGAGTTCTTTATGGAAAAGATTAAATTTTCACTCCTTATTCGTTACTTTATTATTTTAAAATATAATTATTTCGAAAAATTGGTATGAATTTTCTCAATGCGATTGCAAGTATAGGGCAGTTCTGTGATTCTCAGAATTGTGTTCGTACACATAGAAGGCACATACATTATTTGCGTCATATTAAAACGTGCCCTACAAAAACCTTTCTGTTAAACCTTGTGTAAGCTGATGTCAAATCCAATAATCCTATTAGTTATAATAATTTGATGAAGTTCAATACGTCTTTACGGCTTTGTAATTAATAATCTTATAATTATTAGTTGATGCAAAAAATAAGTACCGGAAAATAAATTTAGGTTTAAAAAAATGTATATATGCAATCAATATGACCATTATAAAACATAATTATTGTAATGTTCTCTTTTGGAAATATTTAAAACTTAGATGTTAAACTTGAATACCAGATTAATAGGCCTACATATTTGAGTAACAATATTATTAAAATGAATAGATGACTGTGATACAAATTGATAAGGTCATTTGATATGGTAAAAATTAGGATATAACGTCAAGGTAATGGGAATGTCGGGATTCTCTCAAAACACCAGGACACAGCTTGGCAGCACATTTCTCGGATTTTTTTAGATAGAAAATCGTATAACAATATATATAAATATATATATCTGGTATAATATACATAGTATGGTATGGTAAAAACAAATAATCTAAATATATAGTCGGAAGAAAATACATTGCAAAAACTAGAAAACATGGCATTATATTTAATTATATAATACAAATACAAATAGAATAATGATTCCTATACCATAGTATTAAAACGTAATTTGCTGACACAATGAGCCATTAAGTCTATCCTTTTGTTCTAAGGTTGGACTGTTAGCACATGTTTTGTGCACTTTAATATTAGTTAATTTGTACTACGCATTCCGTCATTTATTCATCACCCAGCCTGCATATATAAATATTTGTTGTGACTGTTTGTCCAATCAGAACATAGGATGTCACTGTGTTGCCTGTTATCATTCTGTTGTCCCATGCTTGCGAGATATGGCCAGACAGGGCCTTATAGCCTACCCTATGCGTGTGTATTATTTCTGACTATCAATTTTATCAGTGAGTATATAAGGTCTAGGTTAAGCTAGGGTTAGTCAGCACGCATAGAGGCGACGAGAGTGACACCTGAGATAACACAGGGGTTAAACCGATTATTCCAGTACATACCAACATCTATCCTTCGGCAATAACGTACCACGGTACTGAGGACCGGGCAATATTGATAACAAAAATCGCTATAAGAAACAAGCGTCTTAAAAATATATTCATATTTTGAATAAGATTACATTTGTAGACAAGACAGCGACAGAACTTTCGAGTTCATTTAAGTTTTTTATTCGAACCTTTTACCATCAGCCGCACACATGACAATAGACAGCATGATAACGCATCATCCTTCGTATCCGAACTATTCCGCTCAACAGAACTCTTTATTCAATGGATACCAGAACACACATCATGCCAACTCTAATCATATTTTTAACACAGCTAGTCAAGGCTCTAGGGCCGCTTTTGCCATACATGAACTTCTAGGACTTAACCAGACTCAACAGCTGAGCCCTGACAGACAGCACACAAGCCCGGGATCTCAGGAGTATCAACATCACAATGCTGTCACTGCTGGAAGCTTACCAAATATACTACCACAGCAGCACCCTTACCATCAGCAGGGAAATCTCTCACACCAACAAAGACATATGGTCAGCTGCACCAATACAGGTTAGTGAAGTCAAAGCCTGCATGGATAGCTGGACTGCCATCGGAGGTGGCCATTCAACAAAAGTTATATAGATTTGTTTAACATTGTGGCTTATTTGTCTTCAAGTTTTGGATATCAGTAAATCTCCCCGCTCTGTGTCATGAACAAGCACTTCTAAACATAAATTATAGAATGCATTTTTAGAATTACTTTTTCTTCATCTTCATACACATTGCATTAGCACAAATAAACAAATTTTTACTTCATGTTCTAAAAATGAAAACCAGAATTAATTCAGTTCTGCTTGGATTGCTCTTTCTCTCACATTGTCAACAATAATGTAATGAGCAGAACAGTAAATGAGAAAAGTGTTTATTTCTTTATATTTAGTTTGTTCATTTAAGGATTCTACCATATGCCGCAACGTAATTTTTAATTCTGTGCTTGCCTATTTTATTGGAAATTATGGTGCAATTACATAAGATAAGCTATACTACATGGTCATGTATATGTTCTTTAATCATGAACATGGATGTCTTGTATCGGCTTAGATATAATTAATCCTCATTGATCTAGAATTCATGCTATATAATATCAGCAGATATAATTATTATGTAATGATATGCAGTTATATAGCAACCTCAGCAGATCTCAGGAACAATTATAATTAAAAAGGAAAGTATGTTACAAAAACAATGATGTTTTAAAAGAAGTTGCTGCTATATTTTTTGGAAATGTATAAAATTATTGCAAGTTTTACTACAAATATAAATCAAAATTTTAGTTATAATAGTATGCAATTATGTCTATTATATAAAACTGACAATATTGATTGCAAGATTTCTGATACCAGCTGCACTATATAATTATATTTGTAGTTCCAACAAATCAGGGGTATTATGTAGACTGTGCTGCCGGTGGCATGCTGGCAATGCAGGCAGGGGATCAGCACCTCAACCCTTTACAACAAGCACCTCCTCCACCACCATATAATGGACAGCATGTATCCTGGCCTCTACAGATCAACAGCCACCAGAATCAGGATATATCATGTTACTCCAACACAAGTCTACCTCCATCCTCTGGTAAATACAATATATGTAACTAACCTCTCATTTGTTTTATAATGCAGACAAACTATTGACTCAGTTTTCTCACAGTCTTTATCAATGAAACATACATGTAGTATGCAACTAAATTAAAACCAGCAAAGTAAAATCTCCATATTTAATTAGAAAAATTAAAGATTATTTCCAACAAATATTTAATGACAATGTGAGACTCAGAATGTTCCAATAATTTAACTCCCACTTTCAACAGATGCAACGGATGCATCGGCAATTTTTATTTTTTACCTTTATCCTTCCTGGGAAATTGTGGACCTAAAGGGGGTGGTAACATCTACTCATTCGGGAACCATGGCTGTCTTACTGTATACCACTACTAAGTACTTTACTATACCATACTATGCCATATCTTATCTATACTTTCCAAAATATATTATCCAGGTATTAAAAGTGCTATCAATAACGCGGAAAGTGTACTACCTATAAATCTCTACCCTACCGCGGAAATAGGAGAACATTGAAAACATTACGACATTATATGCCTGTTTTTGTTCTCTATGGGCCTAGGTGGGGCTAAGGTTGGGCTAGTCTGGTGTTATAACTCTTCAAAGCCAAACTGTGGCAACTGTAGTGATATTTTGATATATTTCAACACTATTAATCGTTCACATACTAAAATTATGCAGCATTAAAAGTGTAGAGTCATTCAGAAATGAACAGTTGAGAGGGCTATCAAAGGATATGTAAACATAGCCCAAAGGGTCACTCACAGCCTCAGTATAAATGTAGTATAAACCCTATGAAATATTAGTGTGTTTGATCTTACGCACATGATTCAATACATGGAGTAAATTATAATTTTGGATTACAGCTGAGATGGACAGCAAGTAGTTAACGAGCCTAAGTTTGTTAATGGCCGTTGGGCATTCATAAACTTCTGGACCAGGGCTGTCTCACCTCTAGTTTCGAACTATCTGATAAGCCCTTTTGTTTTAGTACTTTCTGATATAATTTTATTTCTTCTTCGCCCTATATACAATAAACTATCAAAAAGAAAAAAAAGTTGAGCTACGTAAAATGCTGAACTGTATAAAAATGAGAGTCGTTATGATGGAGGGCGTTGATGAAGGATGATGAAGGATGATGAAGGGGGATTCTTACCTTTATTTCATTTGTTATTAATCGTCTCATAAATAATAACGGTTGGGGTAAAAAGTGCATCATTGATATAAATATAAAATAACTGAATTATACAAATAGCATATAAATACATGTACATGTAGATAAAAAAACAAACAATATATTTTTAAATCAATAATTAGAAACCATTGATATAGAACATTGCGATAGAATGGTTGTGATTAACCTCAATAATGGGGTCAACTAATCATTTTGCATAATATAACAATTTTAGCAATAGATCGGCTTTATTTACGTCATCTAGTGGCTCGCAGTGACCCATTTACAAATAATTGCGATAAAAAATAAAGTGAACCAAAAACATTGCATATAATAAGAAAGCAGACACAATCATAAAACAAAACATCACATCTTGTTACTGTCTCTCAGCTTTGACCTAGACCGCATACGTGGAATTATTTCTATTGTAGCTTTTTAAAATGTATTTACTGTTTTGCTGCATTGATCATTGTAAATGCATGTTTGTGCGAATTCAAATATATGTGTAATACCACATACTACATTACCATTGGCTGTCATCATTCAGTTGGGTTAGCAAATATTGAATGTAAAATAGAAACTTATTATGGAATAAAGAAATGCTCTTTAGCCAACACCTGTGTTGAGAAAAGTGACAAGTTTGTACAGTAGATTATTTCATCATCAATTTAATTCATTTTATTCATTTGATTATTTGGCACATTACTGGCATAGTTTATCGGAAGGATGATTGCGAGGGGTAAAGACTAGGTATACACGTAAATGTGTAGTATTGTAAGATGACCGATGTTCCTTTGTTGGCTGACACGTACACTAATTACATGGTACAAGATTGGTTTGAGTATATACTAATCATGACATGACATAGCATGTTATCACAGCAATTCCATTGCTACATGTATATTCATTCCAGCCTCTAGTTTCACCTGCTCACCGCTGCTACTGGATAAATTTCCAGTGTTTACAACTTTTGATTTATTTTGTGTTAAAATAATTCTCCTTTGCAGTACATGTGAGACCATTTTTACATGTGAGACCATTTTTAAATGAGAGACCATTTTTCTTGGCAAAATTATATTTAACGAGCGACAAATTTCCACGATTTTGATAGAACGAATAGTAATAATCCTAATTTAGTAGCATCTTGGTCTTTCTAGTCATTTAGATTTGTCATAATTTATATTTATAGCATTGATTTGAGCTGACATGACATAAACATGTACATGGCATAAACATGTACATGGAATAAAGTGCTTTGCAATTAAAACCAATATCATATAAATTCACTTTAGAATGATGAATCATAGGACCACATAATAGAAATGAAATCCATCAGTTTTTAATCTTTAAAAATTAAACATACATCATGTACATGTACAACATGCAAACTTGCGTGTAGGCTTACATCTGCATGATTGTATTAACCTAAGCAAATATAGCATTGGTGTAGCCCAAGAGCAGCTGCCAAGGCTTTGGTATAGTACATGTATTACCTACTGCTGCTATATCTGATGCTATAGACAAGCTATTATTGTAGATGGCTCTAAATATAGTATAGTATCAATAATATAATGTCTGAGTAATGAACCCTTTACCTGACATCTTACTGAGATCTTATCGACATTGAACGGCAGTAACTACAGCATTGACTCAGGTTATTATACCCTGCCAACCGTTTACCAATGCTTTGACATTCTCTACTTGTGATGTAACCCATTTCACAGAGAATTAGTCATGCAACACCAACATTTAGGGCCATTGGATGTCATCAGGGGTCTCAAAGTAATATTAAATTAATTGTTAAAACCAAGGAAGTGTTACTATATCATGTAGTGTCTCAAAACACAATTTTTTTTGTAACTATTAGCTTTAACAGCATAGCAGAATTCTCTCCCTAAGTAAAAATTATCTTGTCTAACAAGATTTCTAGTGCAACCTGTAGGGTTTGCTTCCAAATTACGCATCATCATATTTTCCGTCATCAGTAAAGTAACTCACTATTTTCAATAATCTCCATTTTCATTGAAATTATTTTGTTTTTTAAGTGACGCACACCTGCTTGCGCTACCTTTAAAACATTTCTCACCGAAGCGATAACATACATGTAAGTAATTTTCTTGTGTATTTGAAATATTGCATCTTCGGTCATTTTGTGTTCGGCAAATTCAATTGAATTGAATATTCAAAGTTAGCTATATAGCATCTATAAGCATTCTGAGATTTTAAATTAATATTAAAAATTAGGGTACATTATTATAAAGTGCATTTTCATGATTTGCTATTTTCCAATTTTGTATTCCCTTATTATTTGATCAGTCTTATTTACTATATTGCCTAAAATGTCAACTATCACTAAAACACTTGAAACTGGGCTGTGAAAAGTTAGTATGTGGTAATGGTATTTGAAGTGTGCTGGTTTTGTGGTGTGTATTCCACTAATGACATTACACACATAAACTGTCATTATCTTAATTAGATTAATGGTTGTATATGCCAACAGGTTTTTGTCTGTCCTTCGTGATAAGCATACAATTTTTGTTATTAAGTTTCCGTTGACATGGCCTAGTCTACGCTGCTCAATTTAACTTAGCAAATTGTCATTGGAAAGTTGTCATGCCAAATTTAGTGGTTGAAAAACTCACCATAATACACTCAGGTGGTTACTAAAAATAGAATATGTGAATGAAATTAAAGATGAAATTACATTTAGATATTAATTGGAAATTACTTGTCATACACACAAAATTATTTGTTGTTGAAGTAACAATAGGTAGTTATTAAGGATCAATCATATCATTGAATCACCAATAGCTCAACAAGTTAATAGCTATCTAGTAGGTCTAAATACATCCCCATCTAAAGCAACATACATCTGTCTCAACCTTCGCTTACACACTACCGATGGTATTTAATTTAATGGTGCACAGCGACATTTGTGCTTTAGCTATTTTTATCATTTATCCTTTATTTTATTAGTTATATATTGCAACTAAAAATGAAGCAGAACCCATACGGAGAGTGACATATTTGGCAATGCTATTAGAATGTGGATTGCCCACCATCAGGCGCTTGCATTTTTACCTGTTCAGACCAGACATCAGAACTTCACCTTAGGGCACGCAGTCATTAAAAATTTAAATATAAATGTTTTTTTCGATGTTCTGCACCTAAATTTTAATCATACAAAATGTTTAATATTTACAATGATTTGATGTTATTGTTGCTTAGATCATTTAATTAAGATAGTAATAATTTATATAACGTAAATAATTAATTTAGTACTTATTATTATTGCTTGTGGTGTTGTTATGATTAGTAAGCATAGTACCAATATATGTTGTCATGAGCTGATCACAAAGAACAAACATTTATTCCACCCTCCAAGTTGACAGCAAAAGACAAGAAATCCAATAAATCTATCACAATCTCATTGTAGATGAGAGAGAATTTGAGAGTGCGTATCCCAAGCATGCATTAGACAACACAAGTGCAGCTAAGAAGAGGAAGAGGAGGAGACATAGGACTATATTCACAAACAATCAAATAGAGGAGTTAGAGAAGATATTCCAGAAAGCACACTACCCAGATGTCAGCGCTAGAGAGAAACTATCTATGAAAACCGGTTTACCAGAAGATAGGATACAGGTACGGAAAGGGAGAAAAGATAACTCTCATTTACTGTTTACATATTTTTTTCTTTAGGAAATTTATAAAGTGCCTTAGACGGCAAATCAAGATAAATAACATATATTGGTACAAATCTGGAATACAGTAATAGTGAATATTCTTAGCTGACCAGAACGGCTAGAGAGTGATTAGCCATTAGTTATATAAAGAATCAGGTTTTATTGTGGTCTGACAACTCCTGCAGGCGCAGGTACTGTAGTTACAGAAGCTAATTTTATACCATCTGTTGATGTTAACTGATTTTAAATTGGCCTAATTTGCATGCTTTTGTACAATCCGACAAATCATTGTTGTTGTCATTAACAGGTCTGGTTCCAACATAAAAGAGCAAAGTGGAGAAAGACAGAGAAAACATGGGGTGCCAGCAGTATAATGGCGGAGTACGGGTTGTATGGTGCTATGGTTAGACACGCCCTACCTTTGCCAGAGTCCATCATAAAATCAGCTAAGGCTGGAGATGTAGAACAATCACAGGCTCCCTGGTTATTAGGTAATGATGAGTGCAGTTTATTACTTACATAAATCCTTAATTCTATAAAAAATCTGTAATTATTAAGTCTATTGAACACAACTCTGATGTGGAAGCTGTCAAGTTTGAGTGGCTGGCGAGAGTGGTACCACAGATCACACTAGCCAGTGGTAAGCACATGCATACCCGACTACACTCTTACTGAAGACCTATCCCGGACTTTGTTTGAATTAAATATAAATAGATCTTGACTGGGGTTCAGTTTTTAAATATATAATGAATAAAAATTTATGAAAATTATAAAATTTAATATATTAATATCAGTTTTCGCTGGTGTAATATGGAGTGGCATGTTGCTGTAGGGTCCTGGAAATTGATGATGGGCATGAAAATTAGCTGTGCTATTACGCTGTATAACAGTGGTCTCTTAGTTTTGGATTAATTGCACCTGGTAGTTAGTGCTAATTATGTTAATGCTAAAAGTCATAGATAGTCGAAGTTGGTGGAGTGGCTAAAATAACCAAAACATAAACTTAAAAACCTAAGCAAAGCAAATATTGAGGATACTGGTACTAATGGGCAGGCATTCCAGTGAAAGCACAGCCATTATTTATGCAAAGGCTGTGACATTAGAAACTGTTGCATCATTTTTCATACCTGTGGGCAACTAGCCTGGCTTACCAAGCCACCTGTGTTGGGAGTTATATGCCCCTGGTCAGCGATGGTGGTGTGGAGTGCGACATCACCACCAACCCATCCAAGAGAACACTACTCCTACTCCCAGTGTGGCATGGGATCAGGCTAGTAGGTAACAAGCAGAGTGGTAGGGTGGCTTTGTGGTGGTACATGTACTACAATGAAATGGCAAGTAGTTCAATTTTTGCCCAAGTGGTTCTTTATGCATTTTAGTATGCCACACCTGGCATTTATGGGCTTCGATTCATGATACAGTTCACCATTGTGAGCACTGTCATACTTTTAGACAAAAATGGCTATAGACAGGAGTCTAAAGCCGCTTTTGAAAAAAACAAACATTTGATTTACTGACTATTACATTGTTACAGGAATGCACAAGAAGTCGGTGGAGGCAGCAGCTACTCTTGAATCCGAGGAGGTACTCTCAGGTGCTGAACAGAAATCAGACAGTATAGTGGCCATAAGAGCTCGGGCTAAAGAGCACAACGCCAAACTACTAACTGCCCTCCGTAGTAATGAATTGATAT
The DNA here is from genome assembly GCA_027564295.1 of Himantozoum antarcticum. Taxonomy (NCBI): domain Eukaryota; kingdom Metazoa; phylum Bryozoa; class Gymnolaemata; order Cheilostomatida; family Bugulidae; genus Himantozoum; species Himantozoum antarcticum. The sequence continues at coordinate 12,841 of JAOQGN010340763.1, forward strand.
CAAGTGAAGATGTGAAGATAAGGGCAGACAACTTCAATTTTAAAGATCTCTAAAATTTTTGTTAAGACGTAGTAGTTGACGGTGAAAAATTGGTTGGCTTCGACAGACTTCGTATTTATAAATCACCAAATCTTTAGAGTGATGATACGACAAATTACCACTTACTCCGCCAGTGAGCCTGAAGCATAGTGAACATAACGATTGAGCTGGTGTCCACCATCACCTACCTTCGCGGAGTTATTCAACCTTGCAGATGAAATGTAATAGGAATAGGTCGATTAGGAATGAATGAATTTGGTTAGGAGTAGTGACATTGCGTTAAAGCTATCAGCGTTTGGAAATGTGTTGAAATATATAATGCCAACAACTAAATACTTTTAAGTCCAATAATTTGGAGGAGTTAAAGGCATTCAAACTTTTCCCTCAAAAGGATTGCCTACAACTCGTCCAAACACTTTGATTAGCTAAATACTAGTCATGTTTATATAATATGGTACCCATTGGTACGAAATCTGTCATATAAAACTAATTAAGCTTAAATATTTATTTATCAACGATATGAAATTTTTATATATTTTATTTTTGCTGACAAATATGCATACATTATACGAAAATCTCTTCTCAACAATCCGTATCGAACGTGTAAATACTGTTATTAAATTATTTTCTTGCCGAACATGTAGACCAATTTGGAACACTGTGATGTCATGTTTTTATTGCTATCCCTATATATAAGTTACATGTTAATGGCTGTCTTGTACTGTCAAGTTGTTACATTGAAGCTAATCATTTTTAAACAATAAATTTCTTTGTTAAATAAACTTGTTTGTGATATGATAATCCGAGCGGCCGGTTTTGATATTGCTTAGTGAAATAATGAATGGTTCTACAGCTGCAATGGCTCAAAACAGTCCAATATACATTTGTAGTTGATGCGCAAACCTTGGTCTGTTTCATCAAGCTCTCATTAGCTAAGAAACAATCTGGCTAACATTCATGTATTTGAAGAGGACAACTTCTAATGAGGTGGCAGTGTGCGTGGTGCTTGTTAGCTACACCTAGCCCGATTTCAGGGCCCTCATTGCTGGTAGGTCGGCATAGGAAAGGAGAAAGGCATCTCCTTTCCCATGCAGACCCACAAACAATGAAGGCTCAGCTACACCAATGACATAGATATTCAAATACGTCAAGTTCCAAGTTGATGTGGAACAGGGTGTTGATTAAGTAGCAAAATTCCAGATATCCAAGTGCAGGTCCCAAGTCTCATTCAAGTCTCTGATATCTGAGATTCAAGCCCAAAATCTCGGATATCAAAGTGCAAGTCTAGTCCTGCATCCAGTGGTTCACAGTGTTTGCAAGTCTCCAGTCTGCAAAGGTTTATCCATTGCGTTTTAAGTTTTCAGACATTGGTCAATGCCGGGCTTTCTAAAAATTGGCAAGTTTTGAGCATGTGTAAAACAGAGTTGTCAATGCCAATGTCATTTTAAATCATTTGGCTGATACACCAGAGTGCAAGTCTCAGTCTCTTAATATGGCACAGGTGCAACTTGCAGTCTTTGCAGGTTGCACTTGGCTTTCTCTGCAACGACTTTACAAAGACTGTCCTTGCAGTCTTTGCAACGTGCAGTCTTAGCTCGGGCATAGAAATCAGCAAGCTAAGAGAACATACTAGAATGCGTAAATAATTAGTTTAGTCTTTAGCGTATATACATGTATAATAATAATAATATCGTGCTCGCCAGGCATAAACTATTATTTTCAGTGGTAATCCCAACAGCGCTAGGAGCTAGTCGAAGGAAAGCCAATTAATATTGCGTGATATGATTATTAGTTCGAGTGGCAAGGAGGAAAAGCTTCCAGGTCATAAGTGAGACTCGAAAGCATGTCTTTGCAGCCAACTTGCATCATTGCTGCAATATCAGTGGCAAGCGAGCTGCCAACCCTGCCACTTAAGACCTACAAGTGGCAGAGATGCAACAATCAATACATTAGCCTACCAATGTAGGAGTTGTGTTACCATCGGCAATTATCTCGCAAGGTGAGCTAACTCTACACCAGTGCAAAAGCATTAATATCTTGGACTGGGGGGTGTAGGCACTTTTGCACTGAATTCAAATCGTATTTTCTTCTATCTTTCTTCCAAAGGCACGCATTACTGTCGTGCTAGAACTCTGACATGTAGTATATCTGCAACTCTAGTCATCATTTTGATTACACCCCAACAATATCATTCTTGGTTTAGGTTACACAAGTGGGAGGCATTATATATTATCTTCAAATTGTTTGATCATGGATTGTTCAGTTATTGCCAGTGAGAGTACAACGCAGTATATATTATATTCTCAAACAAATTAGGCAACTCCATGTGTATAACGACATGCAAAATAGATGATTTATGAGGGATTGGATTTGCCAGCCTCTACCTACGAAAAGTTAAAAGCAAGTACGCAGACTTGTACCTATTGTGCAGTATGCACATAATAAAGATAACAGAACGTGGCCCAGCTCATGATGGCAAGTCTAAGCAGAACACTCTCAACCCAACCTCAAATAGTCATCATCAGTTACGAATCGTCCGTCCTTTGAAGTTTAGAATCACAACAAATAAGCAGTATGTATACACATTTATTATACAATGTATAGACAGCTAACCAGCTAGCTGAGACGGTTACCTCAGGGTGTTTAGTAGCCTCCCCTTCCATATCCCTGATTATAGCCTGGACCAAAGTTTTGCTGCTAATCTAGATCTCTAGATTAACAAGATCTAAGCCAGGAAGGTTTGACCATTATGTCGCATGTGAAGGAGTATATTGTTGAGGATGGCTTCAGAGACCTAATATTACAAGAGGCCTTGAAGAAATAACGATGTGCGTTAGTTATTGCTGCAAAAATATTTATTTACATTCATATAGTTACATTGTAATTAAAATGGGTCATTATATTGATACAATATTATTGTACATTAATCATTCTCTATAATAAAACAACATTATTTACAAAAGAACATTCCATAAAAGAGGCTCAATGGATCGACATTTAGTCAAAATTATAGGCTAAATGGGAATTATCTACACCTTTTGTAGCAATCGTAGACTGTAATAGGTCAATTCTACAGTCCTGTGACGACCGACTCTCCCGTCTGTTAGCAATTATTACACCGGATATGAACTCGGACTAGATGTATCTATGTATGGTATGTATCCATACCATTCTCAAATCTACAACGTAAATTCCTATTATCCATGCGGAGTAGGAAATTCTATAGCAAGCCCACTTGTCAAATGGCACTACACATTGGTTAGTGCTTACCCAGGGTAGAGAGATGGCAATCGGCCTCTCTCTTTGATAGACAATCGGCACTGACTTTGTGTCAGTAGACATCCACCTGTCTGTCTGTCCATAGGTATTGCTACCTGATATCAGAGAGTTCATATTATAATGAATTAGTCTAGGAACTGTAGCCAATAATTGGTCACAAAGACTGGGAGTAACTGTGTAGCATCTTCACTGCATACAGCATGACTTGCCAGGGATTCGAACTAGAGATCTTTTATTCAATGTCCAAACACGCTAGCACCCAGCTGTGATAGCTTACAGCCATAGCTATTAGGCTAGACTGAGCAAGTTCTAATCACCGAGACGACAGTGATTGCCTCCATTATTTCTATTGATACAATGCATTCATATTGTGTGAAAAGGTGTCTCAGTCTGTCGATACACGTGTGCACAAGCACATAAGCAGAATGTATACACATTTGTTGTACAAAGCATAGATAGCTAGCCAGCTAGACGAGACGTTACCTCAGGGTGTCTAATAGCCTCCCCCACCATATCCCGGATTATAGCCTGCACCAAAGTTCTGCTGCTGGTAACCATACTGGTCAGTATACCCCATCTGCCCCATCATATCACCTGCAAATAGGTACTGCCACATTAGGTGCTTTCGGTATGGCCCAACGTTCTAGGACAGCAGTTCACTGAATGAATGAAAATGAGCAGATAATAATATATTCAAAATGCGTTAAATTCCGCCTGCGGGCAATGAACGACTACTTACCAGTTCAAGATAAGTGAGCGGGCATGAGAATCAACTAGAACTTGAACTTTTGTTCACCGAATGCAAGCGTGCCATGGCAGGAAATGGTTTGCAGCCTCTGAGCCCTTTCGCTACGCTATATAGTAACAACAGGCACTGCCCTTTTCTAATCACTTCCGAAAATGTACAAAAAGGAATAGCTGTAACTGTATCGAGATATTCTCAACACACACAAGTTTCATTTTGGCACTTGATTTATAATCAAGTGCCAAAATGAAACTTGTCACTTTGCATTCTGGATGAATGCAAAAATGATCATTTTGCATTTTGCATTCAAAATGAATGCAAAATGCATTCATTTTGCATTTTGCTTGTCAGTCAGACTTGTCATATTGCATTCGGCAAGTCTCCTTTAATTATTGGTGACTTCAATTATTTGAACGTTGCCCGCGGGAATCTATACCGAAAGCACCTATTAAGCACATTTTAAAACCAATGGAATGACACACAACTTATTATTCCGAGTAAATAAATGTAAAAACAGTAGAGAGGACAATTATGTACACCAAAAGTGAAGACCTCTAAATGATGAGGAAATGCACTCTTAGTCACATGATTGAAAAGTGTGGATAACTTGGGCAACTTTAATTAATATAGACACATCTCGATGAGTTTAGCTGCCCTGTAAACTTGCTATTTAGAATACTAAAACAGCTATATTGCATCAATATGTAATGTCTATCAGACAATTGTTGGGAGTGGCAATTAGACTGACTAAATTTAAATACTTTAATCATCGAAATGAAAACATCAAAGGATAGCAAATCTCATCCAGCTCTGGAATAACCAAAGTCTTACACTAAAGCTGTTATACACCAAAGCTGGCTGCTTTGCCTAGATAGCTGGGCAAAGCTACCGAGTCACATTACGTTTGCTATAATGGCAGCTATGAGGGCCTAGCGATAGCAGACTATCTTAGAGACTTGTATATAGATCAGATTACACAAGCCACATTACATGAGCAGTGGAGCACTCACCTCCCCTTGGTCCCAGCCCCAGTCCCAGCCCCAGCCCCAGCCAGTGAGCCACATTACCTGAGCAGTGGAGCACTCACCTCCCCCTTGGTCCCAGCCTGTGTTAGCTGGGTCTTGTTGACCCCATTGTTGCTGATTCTGGTCCCAGTTGCCTCCTGCTTGGTTGTATCCACCCATGGCTCCCTGATTGTATCCACCCATGGCTCCCTGATTGTATCCACCCATGACTCCCTGATTGAATCCACTCATGACTCCCTGATTGAATCCTGTGCCTATATATAATACATGTAGATCACATATGACAGTCAGAAAACGCTCTTATCAAAATATGACATGAAATGCCCAAATTAGCAAATAATCAGCATGATATAAATATTATAAGGGTACAGAATATGACCAGACCGAAATCGATAGCAATATTGCAGTGCTGAGCTACATTCAATCGTCTTATAGTTCATAGTTTATCAATAGTGTTAGTTCGCTATTTCTATTTGGATGGTAGTTGGTCGTGATGCTGATTAATATGTGCTATTCACAGCCTGTGTGGTAAATGCATCACAAACACTAGAGTTATGGGAGGTATGCAGTAGTTTGCTAAAGGCTGCACTCCGATTTAAGGAAACACTACATGTAGGATAAATTGAAATCTTTCGGAGGGGAATAACTCCATTTGTGTATAGTGTTCGATTGAGAGTGGGGGGAGGGGGGCAATTCCATTCTATACTAATGGAGAAAGGATTACAGTGTTCAGGCCTGTGCAATACTAGCAGTTGCAGCTTGCTTAAATTGCAATTGTGCACACTATAATTTAATTAATTGAAGTGGAACAACAATGCGCACCAATGCTTCTTGGCATCTTGCATTGCAGAAGTAACTTCTTGAGGCAAGGAAATACTCTACGACTCATTTGTAGCTAAAAGCCAGAATTACGGAGCACTAATTCTTAAATTTCAGTCCTACACATTTTTCTAAGTGATGAGGGATTTGACCATTATATGACTTGGACTAGTGTGAAAATCTGACGCTTGATTTACTTGCACATTTCGAAGGTCTTCGGCCTCTCCCACTCGATTCAGTAAATTGTATTCCGCATTTCGTAAACCACAGGATGGTCTTCGCAACCACTCTACCAGACTCGGTTACAACTGAAAAATTCAACCCTTTACGGTGGGGAGGATCTCCATCTGTTTGATCGGGATTAAGAGTCTGTGATTTGAGAAAAATTCCCTTTCTCCATTACTATGGGAAAGGGGTGAAGTTTTCAGCCTTGTGTGCACGACCACATAGCTGATCTGTCCACTTACCAGAATTGTCTGCACCTGTTCCAGCTGCATTTGCCATCTGCTGCTGGAAAGCTTGCATCATAGACTGCTGCATAGCCTGATTCATGTTGGACTCCATAGTTGTCTGCATCTGGGTCCACATCTGCTGCATCTGATTGGACAGCTCCGGTGACATTGTAGACATCATTTCAACCATCTGATTGCTCATCTGCATTCCTCCAGTACCACCGCCAGATCCAGCCATCTGGCTGTTCATTTGCATACCGCCTCCTGGAGCCATTTGATTATTCATTGGCATACCACCTCCTGGAACCATCTGGTTGTTCATCTGCATACCGCCGCCTCCAGGACCCATTTGATTATTCATATGCATACCACCTCCGCCAGACCCAACCATCTGGTTGTTCATTGGCATACCACCACCAGAAGCCATCTGGTTGTTCATTTGCATACTGCCTCCAGGAACCATTTGATTGCCCATCTGCATACCACCTCCAGGAACCATCTGGTTGTTCATCTGCATACCACCGCCTCCTGGACCCATCTGATTGCCCATCTGCATACTGCCGCCTCCAGGACCCATTTCATTGCCCATCATCTGCATACTGCCGCCTCCAGGACCCATTTCATTGCCCATCATCTGCATACTCCCGCCTCCAGGAGCCATCTGACTGTTCATTTGCATACCAGGTCCTGGAACCATCTGGTTGTTCATCTGCATACCGCCTCCAGGAGCCATTTGGTTTCTCATTTGCACACCGCCGCCGCCTCCAAGACCCATTTCATTGCCCATCTGCATACCGCCTCCAGGACCCATTTCATTGCCCATCTGCATACCGCCTCCAGGACCCATTTGATTGCCCATCTGCATACCACCTCCAGGACCCATTTGATTGCTCATTTGCATTCCACCTCCAGGAAATATTTCATTGCCCATCTGCATACCACTGCCTTGGACCATCTGGTTGTTCATAAATATACCTCCTCTACCAGGACCACCCATTCTCCTTGCCATTGCCATTCCACCTCCCATACCTCTTCCTGCACCAACCCTACCACGATTCTGCATACGGTTCATGCCAGCTGTAGGGCCACCAACTGGCATTCTAGGTTGTACTTGGCCGGCTGACATGGTACTGTTCATCCAATTGGATTGATGGTTTCCACCAAATCTGGCTGCTCCATCGACATCTCGCTTTATTCCTCCTCTTCCCCGTCCTCTACCTCCTAGACCGGATTCCTTCTCTGCTTTCATTTGGGCCTTCGTTAACAAATCCACTAAAATACAATTAGAGGGATACAATGGTGTGAAACTACAAAATATACCTTTTTATACTGGAATTATATTAGGATTAGTAGAAGTGGCCAACAATATTGACCATTGCTAAGATGTTCCGTATAAGTGGATTATACAACGGCTTAGGAACACATCTTACCAAGATCAAATTGATCATTTACATTGACAATACCAAAAAAAATGTTGAGTTAAGTTTGCTTTCCAGTTACATGTCTAGATCTGGAGTGCCACAGGCCTGGACCTGAGCTATTTCAGGGGCCACCACATCACATTTGAACATGTGGTTTCCTTCAGCAAAGTAGAGCCTTGGGTACAGCAAAGTAGAGCCTTGGGTACAGCAAAGTAGAGCCTTGGGTATCAATGCTCAGAACAAGTAATTGGTCATTATGTTATATTTATTTCTATATGCAATATATCATTAACTCTTTCACTACGGACTTATTTTTCAAAATTTTACATGCCTCACTTTATTTCAATATTCTGAGAGAACTTACATAGTTGGAGCTTTGAAATATAATAAAATGTTGTTCACAACAGAATTTTGCATATGATGATACTATTGATGGGTTGGTGGGGGTAGGCCAGGTAAGTAAAAAAAAAAACACCGAGTATTTTCAGATTCATAGCCGGTAAATGTAAAGTTTGGCACCTAGAAATTTGAAACTAAGCTTATTAGAATCCTCT